>CABFWB010000015.1:523119-539343 GCA_902151455.1 Timema bartmani | reverse complement strand
TTAATTTTTTTTTTTTTTTTTAGTTATCGGCAACAAACAAAGAGTAAAAACATTTAAAAAGTATTTGGTCTTCTTATTGTTTAACCTGCCCAGAGAATACATAACTCAACACAAATTCGAATATACAGATATACCTTAGAGTTTTATCATAATATGTATATAAATATAATTGTTTGGGATAAAACAATAATTCAACAATACTTTATAAATATCAGGATATTGAAGTGCATTTTAAGATCTTAAAATACGTCTCAAATATTTTTTTAATATAATAAATTATTATTATATGCTAATAATATTACAATTGGCGCCCCTTTATTGACTATTCTTTTTCTAGTAAAAAAAAATGTACTCTGTAGTTTGTGAAAAGTGTAATAATAGTACTTTTTTTAAATTTGGGAGCAGTTGAAACCAATGCAAAGGTCATCTAACTAGCCCAACTTTAACTATAGGCTTGACTATAACATTTATTATTTCTACAAAACGGTTGAAGCCTTATAGATGTCTGGGTTTCTTCTAGTGTGGAACATTTAAATTATTTTACAAAGCTTCAAAACACTAATATTCCTTATTTGTACCCCAAGAAGATTCTTAGTGTATCGATAACCCAAACTCGTCGAGTGGGTCCCAACTCAAATATTTAAGATAGGTATTATGTGTTGATGCGAGAAAAAAAAGGACATTTAAACCACAATCACACCTAAACGTATCGCACCTAATGTCATCCCCATATCACTCAAACACACCAAAAATACTAATCCCTCTACCACACACACACACACACACTTACTCCACACACACCATCCATCAAAGACGCCAACCACCCCCCTCTTTTAAAACACAAAGACGGCAGACTCTTTACAAACACCCCCTCATCTACAAACATACACCAAACAATCAAAATACACACCAGACCTTCAAACAACAGCCACACGCTCACAACAGACACCACACCCTCAAAACACACACCACGCACTCAATACATACACACACCACACTCTCTAAACAATCAACAGACTTTCCACACAATCCCCACTGACTTTAAACGTACACCACACACAACCTTCAAACACTTGCTTTAAATACACACAATACCCTCCTAATGCACACCACACCCTCCAAACATAAACCACACCACAACATTCAAACACTTAGCACATTCTGAACACAAAGCTACATACTACAAACTGATACAATACCTTAAAATAAATATCCACCACACACTTCAGACATATACACACTACAATCTCCAAATAGATAAAATACTTTCCAGACACCCAACTCTACCTTCAAACATATACCACACCCTCCAAATACATATATTTACCACACGCTCTAAACATAAGCCACTTGCTCCAAGCAGATACAATACCCTACAAATACACACCACACCCTCCAAACACACAAAAAATCATTCAAATATACACCATACCCTCCAAATACACACCACACCCTTCAAATATATACAACACCCTCCAAATACACATCACGACATCCAAACATGCCGCACTCTCTAAATAAACACAGTACCCTCCGAATACACTCCACACCCTCCAGATATACCCCACCCTTCAAACAAACACCACTATATATAAACACACTTCATGATCTACAAACATACTTAGCCTCCTTATTCCGTTTTCTATCTCCTTCAAACAACTGAGCTGATCTTGTTGAATTGTAACGGCCTTTAAGAGCTGACGATGAACTGTTGATAAGATTAACTCCAGCCATTGTACACTCACAGTACGTACTGATCGTAGTGAATTTGTTGAATAAATATTGCCTACAATAAAGTTAATTATCAAAGTTTATAACATCTCCAGCTGTTAGTGAGCCCGAAATATTCATTAAACAGTGAAATTGAGCATAAAATAAATTTGTTAACAATAACTTTTTTAACTACCCACGTTGGTGGAAGTATGGTCTAAGGCGTTACTCTCGCAATATACTAGAATGCCGATGACGGTAAGATTGTAGTTCAATCCCGGTCGGTTGTAGTCAGGGTGGTTTTTCCTAAATTGTTTCCCACTCTCTCTCTATGCAAAGCTGGGTACACTTCCTCTAAATTCAGCCTTCATCATCCCTGACACATAAGAGTAATAATAGTATAGCCTAAAAAAAGCTAAAGCAATGCTTAAATAAAAATTATATGAATACATTATTGTGATTGTAATACCATAACGGTAAAAAACTGCATTGTAGTAAGGTTGTTAAATAGATTAATATAATTATCTATACACCCAAATTAAGAAAATTAAATAATTCTAGTACATTAACCAATGTATAATATTAACTATATCATTAAGTCAGGCGTAACTCTATTACGTTTATATAATATTTGATAAAATACCAATAAATTAATATTCCATTTATTCTACTTATAATATCTTTCCAACAAATGAATGTGACTACACTATGTTTGAATTATATATTATAATCCATTAAATGTTAAGAATATTTTGGAGGCAAACATTTTCAGTATTTAATGTCTACCTAATGGGACGACATTTTTGGAATTTAGTGTAGGATGTTAGAGTATAAACGTCGTTCCATTTATGAAAGTTGAACTTTCCTTGAAATATCTCAGAATACATTTATTTAATCTGGATTTCTTCGTCCAAGCATGAAAGTTATGAAGGATGTAGATAAATAATAATAAAGGTATAATTCATTTTATGGTTAAAATGGCTTTGTGATTATGTTATTTAGTTCTTGTAATATAGCTCCACCGGAATTAGATTATTAAATAGTTTAGTTTCATGGAGTATTTTATCAATATTAGTATTAGTTTTTATATAGTTTTAAGAGAAGCACATGGATTATATTTATATTATTAAAGCCAACTTGTTATATTATATTATTCTGTATCATTTAATTACTTTTGGTAATATTTATGCATATTCATTGTTAACTTTAAATTGCTTTATTTAAATATTATAATTTTGAAATAAGATTTTTTAATATTGCTATTATAATTTACTTAAGTAGTTAAAAATGTTGATTTGTGTTGTCATCGATGCTACTATTCTATTATATATAGTTTTGTAATTAGTGTAGTAGTACAACTTATGTATAAAAGGCACGTCAAATATCCCAATAAGATATTAAAAATATTTGAAATTCTTTCCAACCGCTTCGGTAGCCGCTAAGTCTAAAGCGTTACTCTCTTAATAGAGTAGACTGCTTAGGACGGGAGTTCAAGGTTCGATCCCAGTCAGGTGTACTGAGGGTGGTTTTTCCTAAATGGTTTTCCACTATCCCTCCACGCAAATTTGGGTACACTTCCTCTAAATTCAACACATTAGTGTAATTAATACATAATTGTATAACCCGAACGGGTGGTAAGATGTTGTGCTAATAAATATATATCTTTCCAATGTTTTCCCCACCGTCAAGGCGTTATATTCATCCTGTACACTGCAATCCCAGACTGAAAGTGAAATAAACTTCACGGTATGAAAGTTTAGTGCATCTACGTAGAAGGCCAAGCAGATCCAGTTACTCGGGCTAGTAAAGTAGGTGCGGAGACTTGGGTGATTATGATTATTGGTGGAGGGTACGCAGTTAGTAAAGGCCTCGTAAGAAGCAGCCACTTCCAAAGCTAGAAATTACCACTGCGAGCTAGTACTTAGAGACTACTTACCTTCGTGCGGGCATTCGACATGCCCAGGTGGACTTGAGAGCGTTGCCAGAAGAACACTGCAAATCATCTTTGTCCTTCTCACGGATTATCTCCCAGACACACGCACACTTTCAACGGCTAAATAAAACTCTCCAGGTTCTAATTTGATCTAGGATATCACTTTCCGTTTCCTACCATAGTTAATGACATAATTAATTTGTTCTAAATATAAGGTGAGATAGCACAGTGTTCTTTAATTTATAAACTGCATCACACTGTGTTTTATTTTATGAATCATCATCCTTGCCAGTTATATTTCGTAGAGATCCCAAGAGAACATCGATGATAATAAAGGTGTGTGAAATGAGAAATATATTTACCAAAACAAAGCTTCCAGAAACTATGTGGTATGTGCAAATATCTTTTGACCTAGTGGTGAGAAGTTCCTATTTAACTCGACCGTTTGAAATTTAGTATTTTTGTCGGTCTTTCTGTCTCTTTGTTCCCATGATTATTGTCAAATGCGTTGGTTAAACTTGTCCTACAACACCAGTTTTATGTGATAGTCAAATTACGAAAAGGGGCCTTCCATTAGTTCTTATCGCTAGCCTTCTCAGATAAATATATTTGTTTCAAGGCTTTTAATAACTGTCCTAATTTACAATAGAGAATATAATCTTTGAAAATAAACAAATAAATGGAGTAATAAAAAAAAAAGAAGAAGCAAGGTAAAAACTCCTTTGTGATATCTGTTGTATCTTTGGTGATATCAAGTTAATACGTTGAATAAATATATTCCGAGATAAATTTTAAATCTTAAATACAAATATGATAATTTAAAAAGGAAAACAAGAAGAGTGACCACCTACAACAAACACGTATCAAATTCTTGGGGGGACTCTTGGAAAGTGTAATTCATCTTCAAAGTTGTAATAATCATCACACATTTCAGGGGATCAATAAATGAAACCTCACGATAGTATTAAAAACAGTCCAACACCTTAGCTCAATCGGTATGAAACCTCACAATTTACAAACTGTTGTGATATAGAGAATTACTGCAATACTGACATTTGCATCAGTGTTGTAACAACGTTGCAACGTTTCAAAACACCCCTGTACGTGTCGTTTCATTCCCAGATCAAGGACAAGCCCATTCTCACTCGGGAATTTGAAAAGGCTCTTTTCACTCTGCTGACAATAAAGCATACTTTTGTGAACATCAAGAAATGGTCAGTTTTTTTTTTTTTCAGTTTTATAGCAAATATTCTTTTTACCAAAATAGACCAAAATCAAATAGTGTTTCAGTACAAATATAGAGTTTAATTTTCTTCATATGGTGATATCAACAGTCTTGAATATCTGTCATGGGCAAAGTGGCATTAGATGACTAACTTTTCAAATCAAGAGAATAAGTTGTATTAAAATTCCAGGACTTCTTTGATATGTATTCAAGAAATGTTAAGGTCACCATGTGAATAACATTAAACTCTATATTTGTAATGAAGAAATATTTGATTTATTTGGACTAAAAAAGTTTTGATATAAATACTTCAAATAAACTAATCTTTTATCGCGTATCCTACATCCCCATCATAAGTTCTTTCAACTATCATGACTAAGGGCAAGATTCATAGTCAGACTTAGTATGCCTCAAGTGAGGCACTATATAAAATACAAGATCACACCTACCTGGACCAAATTGGAATGTCTCTGTTTTACACGCGAAATTGGCCCACACCATTCGAGTTTAGATAGGTGTCGTCTTGTATTTGGTATTAAACTGCATTTGTGGTGCACTAATTCAGACTTGATGTGATTCATTTTTTTGATACAATATAATGTAAAACCATATTGATAGTTCAATTGATTATAAAAAACCTGGCAGAAATTGTTAAAATTACACAAAAATTTTTAAAATATGTATTGGACAATGTGGGAGGTTATAAAATAAATAAATTGTATGTAAAGTATATTTAATTAATCCGTACATGTAAAGCCTGGAAACTAACTATTAAGAAATTGTTAATCCAATCATTTGATAATAAACATATGTTAATATTTTTTTAAGCTTCAAGTAATATAGAGTTCAGACTCCTTTTGAGTAGTATAGTAAAGTATAATAATTTGGTATATTACTTGAATTAAAATAAGTCATTATAGATAAACTTTGGAATAAATAGGATAAGATCTTGTCACTGCATTCTATTGTTTGTAAATAACCTTACACATGGTATTTGTAAATTGTATTTTATATGTTATTTTACTGTGTCATTATCGTTTTAAAATCTGTTCACTACTATCTTTTGTAGAAATGTTATATTAATTTTATTTAAAAAATTTTAACCTAATAATTTAATAAAATTATATTTGAAAATCCAATTCTTATATGATATTTAAATATAAGCCAATGAGCAAGTAGGACTCCCACACACAGTAATTATCACAAGACCAGTTATAGGACAAGTACTTGTCCAATGATGCTGGCCAAAACCTGGACCTCCCACAACACTTGCGATGTTTTATCTCTCTCTCCATTTTCGTGAGTGTCAACAACATTTGTTCGTGAAAGACTGCTCTTTATTTATTCATACGTTATTTTGAATGGGAGGTTTTTTATTTTACGGCACCACTCAATAAACACAAAATAAAATACAAATCAATGCTAAACACAAGAAAATAAATAAAAGCCTCTAGTACAAAGATAAAACACAAAATAACAAACAAGACAAAAAAATAACAATTGAAAGAGATCTGAGCTATGCACATAAAGAGATTCGAATACGAATCACGTGAGGATCACGTGTATAGGTAATGGTGAGAAAGGGGATATATGCTGACCGCTGCTTGGCGATGCTGGCCGGTGCTTCCCGAGTAGTGTGAGAGCTACACCAAGTGCCTGGGCTAGTCATTGGATCAGTCATTGGCCGCCTTTGACTTGTGACAAAAATCAGTGGACGGCAAATGCCTCGTTATTTTTGCAACTATCTACGAGTATTGGTGAATACCCACAAGAGACCGTCCCACACTATGATCATTGCTTATATTTGTCAATGCTGACCAATGCTTTCCAAGTAGTGTGAGACTGGACGATTGTACTGTACATTTAATTGTACATAAAAATCTAAAGTTATAAAGCGAAAATTATTTTTGTTTACGTAATTAGCCAAAAAAGTCTCAATATCACTATTGAGCCGAATATGATACCATAGCCGATTATTTCCACACGTCCATCATATACTTTACCTTGATGAATGATGCTGATCATTTGATGATTCCTCGATATATCATTGTTGCTAAGGATCCGGAGCTCCCAGCTATGATTCCCGTGTCAAGGCGCATTTTTCAATCTACTAATATGATACATTTGTAACTAAAATATCATTTTACATATTCTAAGTCTGTTTATACTATGTTGCCAGTTAAAAATAACTTTATTTTTCAAAACAATGATTTACAACTTGTTAAGACATTAAATGAAAAAAAAATAATTATAAAACCTTTACGTTTTATAAAAATGTTCATGTTTTATAACAAGCTATAGGCCTACGGTTCCTGTTCATTGTCGGTAAAAATCAAAGAAAAATGTGTTTTTTTCCCCTTATATGTTGCACCTGGTATAGGACTGTTTACAATATGTAACAGGTTGGCTACACCGTTCCACCCAACCCTTATCTGGAAGTATCCTCTAAGGAAGTAGCTAAAAGTCTTAATGTTACAGCCAGTCTTGCTTTTTCCTGGAATAACATTCCTAAAAGAAGTGTTTTTTCCTCTCTATATTCTATTACCAATCAAATGAATTAGGTACTCAAAGTCCTGGCATGCTATCAGAACAAATCTCCTAGAATTGCCATTAGCTCTGAATTCCTCAGCTAACAGAACATGGTCATCACGTTTAATATCAGTCAAAAGGTCATTCACACAGTATTTAGTGAGTAGAGGGGGTAAAACCCAAAACCACCTTTTTGACCCCTTTTTTTGGTATACTACTACACAAACCACGGCCGCAAGGAGCACTTACTCCTCAGACGCCATGATGCAAAGCATATAAAACATGTTATAATTTGTTACACAGTTCTGAGTCGATTTTGTTTATTTTAACAAATGCTATATAACATTCAAATGTAACAAGTTACAAAATACAACATTTTTTCATAGTGTAAATGGACCTTAAGGTGGAATAGAAGGGGATGCGAGAGAAGGCCTGTGTTTTTGAAGTTTTTATGGCAAAAACCTTTTTTTGGCCAAAATTAAAAAAATATTACTCCAAAACAAACATAGAATTAAATTTTCTTCACATGGTGATATGAACAGTTCTTGAATATTTGTCAAGGTTATGCTAGAATTTAATGACAACAACTTTTTATCTTAATTTAAAAAAGTTTTTCATCTAATGCCGCTTTACTCATAATGAATATTCAGGAACTGTTGATATCGACATGGGAAAAAAATTATAATCTATGTTTGTACTGGTTCAATATTTTATTTATTTTAGCCCAAAAAAAATTTTTTTTTGCCGTAAAAACTGTGAATTCACAGGCCTGTTCTCGCATCCCCTTTCATCCAATCGCTTTGCCATTCACCTACAATTTATTGAACAAACATTATATTACTTCCACAAATATAAATGTCCGAAACCTTATTTTAGTCTAGTCAGTAGTACGTCAACCTTTTGAGATAATAGTATTTTATTCAATTACTGGCATAGATATAAAATGTATTATTGGGTAGATTATAGATTTCCCGTTTGACGTAATGATTTGACGTTCGGGGAATTGGATGAGTTACTTGAATATAGAAGTAGCTGCAATGGCTTAGAAAATTGAGATCTATGGCTTGATGGTTCGTTGTACTGATCACATGACACCCTCTATACACAAATGTTGGCACTATTATAACTAACGGTGGCGGCCGCTCGATCTTGCGGGATCACACATTGGATTTTTTGTTTGTTTGTTTCCCGCAGAGACAGAATTTTAGCTTGATACGTTTGATGAGTGGAAGTTTTGAAACCTTTCTCCAATTTTTACTTTCTTATTTAAAGAACTTGTTGAAACCGTGAACATTTTCCACCCCGAGATTTTGATACGATTCTACCGTTCTGTTGGTTCCTCTATATGTATATATGTCTTTACCTGGGACTAAAACTGGATTTTAAAAAAGATTTTGTTCAAACTTGATATTTAGATGTTAAATAAACATACCTTCGAGTATAAACGTGATTTTTATTCTAATTCTAAAATTCAAGACTTATTTTCTAAAAATATTGTTCAAATTAATATTTTGTACCTGAGGGGGGTTAAGCCAAAAATGGTTTTCCCTTTTGCCTCCACGCAAATGTGGGTACACTTTATCTAAATATAGCCTTTATAATCACTAAAACCATAAGTGTAATTAGTACATAAGAGTAAAATCCGAACGGCAAGTAAGACGTGGTGATGATACTAATTATATTAATAATAATAGTAATTATTATTATTATTATCATCATCATATTTTTCCATACTACTAGCAAAACGAACGGTAATACTGGCCTTGGACAGCATATATATACAGGGTGATCATACTTANATATAGGCAGTTTTCGGTATGAAGGGCTGGAATGATAGGGCGTGCACACTACTTACTTATTAGTTTTTGCAGGACAATACGGTTTTTGGGGTGATGTCCTATTATCTTACAGGACAGGCTGTAGTACACCCATAGCTAGTGGTTTAAGTACTACTTTCCCAAAGAACTTCTTTTTTCTAATTAGAAGAAATTATATTTTTAATTGAACAGTGCAAGTGCATGAAACATCATACTTAAGTGTTTTTTTTTAAGTTTTATTTGCCAAAGACTCTGCGCAAGTGCAAAGACAATTAAGATTCCAATCAAATATACTATGCATATTAACTCTCATGAAAAGGTATGCAAGGATCTACGTTTTTACTTTTTTTACGTAGGCTTACGTCTTTCAAATATGTTCTTTTTATATTATCTTGTAATAGTTAATTGATTTGTGTAGCTTTTAATGCAACGTAATATTATGATTTGAGTACTTAACTACCTTTATTTTTAGTTTCACATCTTACCATTCGTTTGGGTTATAAGCCTATGTATTACTTACGCTTATAGGCTAAGGATGAGTAATATTGAATTTAGAGGAAGTGTACCCACATTTGCGCGAAGGGAGAGTGAAACATAATTTTTGAAAAACCATCCTTATTACACCCGAACGGGATTCAAGCACCGATCAACGATCAATTCAAGATGTGTTAATCTAGGTCAATTTTCCGGCTACGTACTGAACGCGCACAGAAGAATTTTTCTACCTGCTTTGGAGTATATTAGAAGCGTACAAGGTAGGTGCATCAAAAGTGCACCATTGTTTGTATTCTCTGAATCCCAAATGGTAACATCAATGGTTGACATTGGACTAACCTAGCCTAGCCTAACCATTTGCCGAAAATATTTTTGAAAATTACATTCAACGGGATAGCTCTTTCCCAACATAATTGTGGGCACAAGATGTTTAATATGCTGCCACGTACTGCAGTTGTTGAATTTTCACTGTGCAAATGTTGATACAAAGTCTAGGTGCACTTTTGATACAAGATTTCCCCCTCATGTGCGCTTCTTATGTTATCCTAAATTTCTCAACTAAATTAAAATGTAAACAAGAAATGAACCAAAACCCTTTGCTTGACGCACTACACCACCTTCCACTGAGCCACCCATAGCTAATTTATTGACAGGGCCATACAACATTCTTGAAAGCAGAGTTCACGATGACCACGCGGAAACGTTTGTCACTAGAAATCATCAGAAATGCAACCTTGATTTTGTTTTATTCTATCGCATCTTTCTAACCGTCTACGTTAACCAACATTTTATTTTCGCCCTAGTTCGCGTTTTGCAGCTACTAGCTTATAGATAATTAAGTTATAATTTAGAGGGGATTTACCTCAATTTTCGTGGAGGAAAAGATGTAAAACAACTATAAATAGCCACCCTCAGCCCACCCAGCTGGGATTCGACCTTAAGCTCGCATACCCACCAATTTTTCTTCACTTCCTCTCAATACCCGTTCGGGCTATTGATACCCTTACTACGGTAAGAGAGGTGATGATAGCTATCAGAAGGTTCTTTATTGCAAACGGTGGTTGAAAGTCACTATAGGCCTACTATAACCCGTCTCCTGGTATAGGGGTTAGAGCTCCTTGCTGCTGACCTAGAGGTCCTGGGTTGGACTTCAGACTGATACCAGGGGATTTTCTCGAAAGTGGAATAATCCCCCAAGGTCACCAGAGTTTGTTTAATTAGGCTAGGATTCCCTTCGGTGGCCGCATGGACCGACTGCCGATGACTGGGAGATCAGGATTCGATCCCGGTCGGGTGTACTAAGGGTGGTTTTCCCTAAATGGTTTTCTAATTTCTATCCACGAAAATGCTGGTACACTTCATCTTAATTAAACCTACCTCATCCATAACCAATAAGCGTAATCAGTACATAAACTTATTACCCGAATGAGTAGTAAGACAAGGTGCTAAAATTATAAAATATAGACTATAAAATACTCATTGGCGCCACATACTCATATTCAATATCATCTCCTCATCTCATTGGGACATGAAAATTGCCTCCAAAGAAAGGATATACGATTAGTACATTCGGGTGTCCCTTGAGCGACGGTACTGGCTAATCTTTCTACAAACTGAGTTACAGATTGATGTAGCTCAGATACGCCATTATTAAGATTATACTATTATCAATAAAAAGTGTTATTAAATGATTATAATAATCCCTTCTTAAGTTCTACTGCCTAATTGATGTTTTCATAACTTATTGAAAAAATAAATTACAAAACATATTAATAAAACTATTATGTTATTTGTTTCGTGGTTGTGGCAACAGATATTATAATGCATTAAATATGTTTACTAAATATTATTACATTCACCCTCATATCTTGTTATAAATGGCTATCAAAATAAATAAATGCATTTTATAGCTTAGGGAAAGTGCCATACAAAGTAATGGTTTAATTTTTGTTTGTTTTTTTCCAGTAAACAGCACACGAACACAACTGAAGACGGTGTGTAAGACGTCCCTTTTTTCGGATAGTTCACCATCTTAATTTAAGAAGAGTACTCAGCCTTTCAGAAACCTATGTTTGAAAAGTATTTTCAAGGTAACCACAGAAAACGCTCACACACACAAAAAATAAATATCCAAACGTTTATTTTCATAAGTTCATATTTCAATTATGTTAAAATAGTACAACCCAATTGGGTAGTAAAAGTGGGTGCTAAATTAATTTTTCCAAACGGTCAAAAGGAAAAGTAGTTAAAAACCAACCGTTTGTTGTGAAAATTTTGACTACCAAAATTAACAACTCATTATATTGTTCTACAGATCATAAGGTTTGTTTAATAGACACATGGTAACTTTGACTATATTTCGCTAAACTACACTCTTGCCTTATATAGACTATATGTGTACTAAAGGTTATGCTAATTTAGTTTGTTTTAAGGACGATCTAAGGAATATATTTAACCCCAGGGACAACCATGGCAAATTTTTGTGTGTTTCTTGATTGGACATCTTTTACGACAATAGCTCATCACGCTCAAGCCCAACCACCAAGTTGAAAGACTACCTCTATCAGCTGTCCACGACTGCTTATTCAATATATTTAAAGCTGATTGAGGTAATAATCACATCAAATAATTAAGGATGAGGAAGATATAGTATAGAGTAAATGTGTCCGCATTTTCATGGAGCAGTGAAAGTGAAAAGACTATTAAGTAAAATAACAAACTGTTAAGTAAAAACCACTCATAAACACCCACTAAAGATTATACTCCAGCCCTCCCTATCGCTGACAAATAAGACTGAATAATATTAACACCTAGACCCGTGCACTCATGTGTGGGGGATGTGGGTTATTAAGGCCGGTTCACACAGAACGCTAAGATAAGCTCTGCTATGCTGTACTATGGTTTGGTCAGTTTGGTTTCACACTCATTGCTAAGCTAGGATAGAGTATCTCTTTCCCCTCCTGAATTCACTGTGGTTTCTTTCTGGTCCGCTCCAGTGAGGTTAAGTTATGGCTTTCTCCAAAATATCTTGTCTAAGCTCAGATGATAATACTGAGGAAGAGGAGCTGCTATTAGTAGCAGTTTTGGAAGAGGAATCAAATTTAGGATGTGGAGGTTTAACTTGATCAATTAATGGTTCCATTTTAATATAAGAAACACTTATTAATTATAAAACCTGAATAGAATATTACTTAAATACAAACAAACTGAAAGCAAAATTTCGTCAATTATTTGGTTATTTTCACAATCCAGTTGTGCGTCTGTTCAACACGTAGCCCATGCTGTATTATGCGCATGCGCAACTTAAGATGTCTCAAGATGGGATATGGAGAATTTTACCGGCCAGCAATTGGAGAAAACATAGCGCGGCGTAGCAAGACATATCCTAGCTTAGCTCAGCTTTCTGTGCAAAACAACACATTTAAATATAGGGTCCTCTATTTTTCCAAACAGTTAGCAAAGCAAATCTTAACTTAGCTTAGCTTTCAGTGTGAACCGACCTTTAACTACTGTTTGTTTAAGTTTATGTAGTATTAGGTCTAATGTAAATGATAATTATATTACTTTATGGTTCAAATGATGGGTTGCTCAAAAACTTTATTCAAATAACTCGTAAGCAAGTATTTGAGTTGTTGAAAAGCAATAAATCCCGTTTATCATTTATATTTTCATACGTTTAACACTAGAGTCTTTAATCAAGGAGGTTTGTAATATAGGAATAGTTTTAAATGACTTACACCAGAATTAGTTTTTAGAAGTTATGGGAGAATCATGATAACGGATCACATAATGTATAACCATTTATCTCACCTAACCGAGATTAGAATCATGAATTCTTAGTCATAATAATTAATCCAGTACGTATGTTATATTAATGACACCCTAGAACGTATAACCAAACCTGAGAATATTTTTCTAATTAAATTGAATGTAAATTATATATGTAATTTAATGAAATTTCAACACCTTAGTTCAGTCAGTAGCGTGTCTGTCTACTGATTTAAGGGTCCCGGATTCGATTTACAGCATGTCCAAAAAAATTATAATTGGGGAATTGGGGGTTTATCCTTTTACAGTGTTGAATTAACGGCCGGGGTCTTGATGTTGTGCCTGTCTAATGAGAGCTCTCTTTAACTAGTCAGGTCAATTCATAATAAACAAATTATGAATAACTATGCCCTAAGGTGTACTATATATACACGGTGTTTTGCTGAAAATATTATACGTTTTATACATTTTTAATCGCGTTGACCCTTTGTTCAGTTATCATGGATATTAATAAAAAACAATTTAAAATAATGTAAATAAAAAACATACAATTTCAGTTAAAGTTAGGCTTTATAAATAAAACAATATAAACAATTATTATAGTTCTGTCTATTATATTATTGGTCAAAGGAACTAAACTGTCATTTATTATTGCTTTACTAAATTAATATATTTTTGGTGAAAATTGTGTTCATTAGATTAGGATAAAATCAAATTCAAAATAAATTCATCATTTGCATGTTTTTTTACATCCTTGGCCATATTAATTGGCGCTCAAGAAAAAAATTTTTAGTGTGTTATTCCTTTCCTCTTGTTATTGTGACATACATAAAGAAAATTCGTATTTTTTAAAATAGGATATTGTTGATAATAGTCTATATATTTAAATATATATAAATATAATATAAGTATCTGTATATTTAACATATCTTTACATGTATATGTATGTATGTACATTTATTTTTATGTTATTTTTTTAAAATATATATACATATATATCCCTTATACTAATATACACATAAATTAATATTATATAATACAATGTGTATACTAGGTCTCTTTTAAATCCTTTTAATATTTCATTAAATTTAACGAATTGCTTTCCAAATTTTAATATACCTTAAGGTATTTATAACCAAATTATTTAAAGTTTTGTGTCTTAAGTATAATTTAATTCAAGAGATATAAGTTAATCTCTCAACACAGAAAAAACTTTCCACTTTCCATTTGTATAGATATATGGTAAATATACCTGAGCAGTTCAGCTAAAGGTCTCATGCTTTATTCCTGTATTTAGACGTAATTACGAGCAAGTGAAATGAAAATAGTTCATTTAATGTCAAACTATAGTAAAAATATTAACAGTAAATGTTTTAATTTTAGTTGGTGATAAAGTATAATAAATGTATATTTTTCAAGTCAAAGTTAAATAAACTAGATAATGACAAATTTAAATTTCATTTATTTGTTCCGATACTTTTCAAAATTATTTACAAATAAGTATTAATGTAGTAAGAACCATTTTTAGTTTCTCGTACAGGTGGAGAAAGTATTGTGATCGTCAAAAAAATAGAACTCAAGATTTTGATGAATCAAGACGTTTCATGATCCCCCCCGAATCCGACAAAGTGGTTTTTGAATTTCCATCTGTCTGTCTGTCTGTCTGTCTGTACCTCCAACGGGAGCCTAAAATATTTTACCGTTTGGGCTAAAGCTTGGTATCTAGGTTTTCATAGGGTTGTCCTGTAGGGTTTTTGTAATTGTATATCAAACTCTAAAACTAAGGGTAGTTTTCTGAAGGGCAAAAAGAGAAAAAGTCGATTTTCTCTTAATCGGCTCTAATGATTTTGATTAAATTTCATTTCTAAACATTTCTAAATATTCCAAACAAAATGGCTACTCTCAATATTTTGGCAAAATGATCTTAAGGGCTCAGGTCTGATGCGTAAACTATAATTTTTTTAAATATCTCCGAAACTATTTTAGATATGAAATTACTTATCATTACCAATATGTAGATCTATTTATAATGCAAATATTTTATTCGAAGCATATTTTTATAAAACCAATAACTTTCAAGCTATATTAAAATATTTTTTTTAACTTTTCGAAAACAAAAGTGAAGTATTGCGACCGTCCAGCAGGTCGCTCAGTTTGACTGTAGCAGTTGATTGAATTAGTCTACGCACTAGTGGCGCGTCGGAAAAATGCCAAGTGGCGCGTCGGAGCAACGGGTTGACCTCAAGTTTCTTGTTAAACTAGGGAAAACTGCCACAGAAGCTTATGCAATGTTGAAAGAAGTCTACGGGAATGAATATTTATCCCACACACAAGTTTTGAGTGGTTTAAACGGTTTAAAGAAGGGCGTGAAACGACCGAAGACGATTGGCGCCCAGGACGGCCCTCGACGTCAAAAACGAACGAAAACATTGAAAAAATTGGTAAATTAATCCGCGCTGATCGTCGTCTGAGCACCCGAGGGCTTGCTGAAATGACAGGAATCGACAAAGAAAGTGTTCGACAGATTTTGCATGAATCATTTAACAAGCGGTTCGAAACTCCTCACTCCCGAGCAAAAGGAATCAAGAAAGAACATTTGTACTGACATCCTAAACAACATCGCCACTGATCCAGATTTGTTAGAAAAGGTGATTACTTGTGATGAATCGTGGTTTTTTACTTACGATTC
Source organism: Timema bartmani (assembly GCA_902151455.1). Taxonomy (NCBI): domain Eukaryota; kingdom Metazoa; phylum Arthropoda; class Insecta; order Phasmatodea; family Timematidae; genus Timema; species Timema bartmani. The sequence continues at coordinate 523,177 of CABFWB010000015.1, read as the reverse complement.
CGAAATAAAGAGGCAATCCATGCATTGGAAGAGCCCAAGCTTGCCAAGGCAAAAAAAA
>CABFWB010000015.1:509132-522524 GCA_902151455.1 Timema bartmani | reverse complement strand
AGAAATAAAAAACTTTTATTTGACATATATTTTTATAAAAGCAACAGTTTCTGAGATATTTGCAAATATATTAATACAATTTTGTGAGCTTTAGTTGTAAAGAGATACTACTTAAGTTTTAACGCAATAATTCTCCAATGCCATAGAGTAATTAAATATAAGTAAGTATCTCAAAAAGTTTATGTTATTTTCCTTAAACTTCAGAGGAGAAATGTTTGTACAACAATGATCTATCTCCATTTTAAATTCAATAGTCAATATTTACATTTTTTATTGGTCAAAATTTATAAATGAGGAATTTAATAGCAATGTGATTCCATGAAGGTGTGCAGCATCTAATAATATGTTGAAAATTTTAACCGGAAGTTGAAATTTTAATACGAAGTGTTGACCCTTGTGGACCCATTATTGATGTTTTTTTTATCGGTCCAAGCATACAGCTGAGGACATAAATTATTTAAAAATAAAATTAATAGAATTTAAAACCAAGACTCAAAACATGTTTTACATAAATATAGTTCGATTTATGCTTGGGTTTGATAGTGTATATTATTTAGTTTCACATATATTACGAGTTTTGAGTAAATATCTCAATTTTTAAACAATAGAGCGAGAAAGTCGGTGTTGAGTTCCGTACCATTTATTTAACTAAGTCCAAACTTAAAATACCGTCTTAACATTTATTCAAGTATATAAGATATTCCAATATTCGGTTTTCCTAACTAGTTACTAACCAAATTTTAATTGATTCACTAAATATTAAATTAAAATAATGTATAAAATATTCTTCATTAGACTCCAAAATATTTCAGATAATAAGAATCTTATTATATAAGTTTACCAATTCTTTGGTCAGTATAAATTGTATTATTTTGGACTGTTTCACTAAAAGTCAACAATGATAATTAATTTATTAACTCCCTAGCCCCACAAGAACGGTTAGGTTACCCCTTCTCTTTATGACCTGCACCAGTGGTCACATAGACTATGACGTAAAATGTTCTGCCTTAGACTGAATTGCTAATTATTTCCTAAGCTCAAACTTTAGATGGATACACTGAAAGTGATTTCTCCTCTCCTATAAACACAAATATGGTTGCATTTCATCTATAAATACCCTTATCACCCTTAACCATTATATTAAATGACTAATTACTTTTATAACGGTTTTTAACATACCATTTTATTGAAAAGATATTAACAATCTAATTAATTTACATGCACAATAATTACAATGATAAACGTATAACAGTGGTTAATGACGACTAAAGGAAAATTTGTTTCCGAAGGCCACCAATAGGGGCACTGAGACACCTCTTTTCCTCCTTGCGTTCCTCTTTTCCTCCTTTACTATCTTTGCTCAGCCATCAGCTACACAAAAGTCACAGTGAAAACAACCACACTATTGAAAACGTACACTTACAAAAACCACGCCAGGAAAACAACACGTGTTGACTGAGATGCATGGTGACAAAACACTCATACGTGCATGCGCCCATTTAACAGGTCAAGCAATTCGGTTGCCAACACCCATTCCCATGCAACCACTGTGCAATCCGCTTCAGATTGTAAGCGAATTCGATCGGATTCATGGGATTGACCATCAATCAACATATCACTTTGGTGATCTAAATATCGCATGCAAACTGATTGCTTTACTCACTGACTGGGCGATATTTGAGAAATTTGCCCTAAAGAGACAAGATTGTTAACCCGGTTTCCTCAATATCACCTCATAAGGCTACTAAAGCTTCACTTCAAAATTATTCACGACGTAATTTATTTAATGTTACCACTGTTACCCAAAGGTTACCTTTACAATTCGTTTTGTTCATTAATATCAAACAACTCGAAAAAATCCTCAGTATAGTTTAAAAACAGACAAACTGGACTCAATTTTGTGAGAGTGTCTGTCTGGAGTTCTTGTGAATGAGAAAGACAATCTTCCAGGAGAGATTTATAAATACCTAAACTTATTATTTGGTGCCTTGAGAGCTCTTCAAAATATTATTCATAAATATTGCCCTTAAAGCTTTCCTTTTTATATCTTGAAATAATGCTCCCAGTCCTTAGGAACGTCTTACATTTTTTCAAGTACTTTTATGGTCATAAGCAGCTAAATCCTCAGGGTTATCTTCTACTAGTACATCGCTAGATGCAGGTAATCAATCATGTTTCTCTTCAAACCTTTTTCATTATTTAACCGTTTGTATTTTTTCAGTCAAATATTAACTACTTTACATTCCTTTATCGTAAGATACAGCTAGTTTTTGAGGCAAACTATCAATCTCTTCCAATATTTACTGTCAGATGCATCAAGTTTTTCAAGCCTTCCTTTTGGTATCTTGCACTACTACAGTGTCAGATGCAGCTACTCTTCTAAGCCTAACGTTATCATTACCGTGCGACAGATGTAACTAGTCTAACAGGCCTACTTTAAATTTCTTGCAGTGCCTCACTTTAATCATTTACAGCGAGTTTATCAATCCATCCTTCAAATTATTGCTTTGGTCTAATGTCATGTGAAGCTAGTATGTCAGATCAAACGTATTAATGTTGTTTTAAGATTTACTTTAATTTATTTCATTATCTTACCATCAGATGCAGTTGGATTTAAATATACACTTTAAATCTCTTGAATTTTTTACTATCTTTTGCAGCTACTACTTATAGTCCTTAATTAAATTAAACTCCTTGCATTTCCTTATCGTCATAAATGAAGTAAATATTTTAATCCAGCGTCAATATAATGAATAATATTGACTTATTTTAAGTTCGAGTAAAAGATGTGGAGAGTTTAAATACATTTATCTACAGCCAAAAATTTGAGATCAGTATTAGCCACCATTTTACTTTTCCACAACACCAACTTAAAAATAACAGTAGCATAATTTAGAAAATATTATTTTTCATGGCCAAAATATTGTTGAAATTCATTTTATAAAACTGTGTTTTTTAATTGTTCGTTTTAGGGACTATCCGCTACTACTGCGCTCCTCCGCTCCTCCTATCATCAAATACCTCTTAAATAATTAATACAAGATATGGTTTTATCGTTTCTTCTCGCTTCCTCCCTAGATAGCACTAGGCAGCCTGTATAGTGTATATGGCTACTAAATATTTGTGGATTCCTTAGTATTTTCTTGTGTACGTGCATTCAATCCCTTATAGGGTTTGTGTATCTTATGTTTGTAAATTAGGTTTTGGGTGATAGATTAATGCACGTGTTGTTTTTATATTGTTTCATTTATTTGCACCCTCTCGGTTTATATGCCTATGTACTTTACACTAATGATTAGGGATTAGTGAGGCTTAATTTAAAGAAATTGTATACGCATTCTCGTGGAGGGAGAGGGGGAAAAACTCTGAAAGAATAACTGCCCCCAGTACACCCGACCAGGATCGAACCGCAATCTCCCCATCTTTGTTACTCTAGTATAACACGAGAGAGGCAAGCTAGACAATGCGGCCACTGAAGCAGGTTAGTTTCATAGTGCTCGAGACATAGATAAACTGGCGTAGGTTAACTATTTGCATTCCACAAAAACTAAGCTAAAATACCACATCAATTGATTTCCCCCAGAAAATAAAGTGAGCAATTTAGAACAATATTATTTTTTTAACTGATCTCCAATCTTAAAATAGCTATCCTTCTTAGTGAGTATTTTTATTCCTAGTACTTGATCAATGTGATATAAAAAATATTTTGTCTGACTCTCATTGAAAACACAGCAGGCATGATAAGGATATACATCAAATAAAATATAACCCGAATATTTCTGGCCCTTTAAATCAATTCAATTTTAAACCTCGGCCAAACAATTTTAAAGAATCATAAGCTTTTCAAAACTCTCACTAATCGGAACTAAGGAAGTTTTTTAGTGTGGAGGGTGTAGGTTTTTAATCACAGATAAAAAAATAAGTAGACTAATTTTTGTCTTCTGCGCATGAGGCCAACACTTAATTGGTCTCACATTTCTTAAAAGCCATTCGGGTTGTCCTCATATAATTTAGGAGGGAGTGGAGCGTACGAGAGAAAAGGAAGGCATTTTCTTAGTTTTTATATCAAAACAATGTATTGGTCGAGAGAAATCAAATAACTATCCAGTAGAAACATAGAGTTTTAATTGTATTCACTTGGTGACTTCAACAGTTCTGTCCTGAAATTTAAAAACTTTTCCTCTTTATCAATTTAAATTAGGAGAAAAAGTTGTCATTAAATTAAGACGTTTAAGATAGCTCACACTTAATAAAAATAACAAAAGTAGTAATTAAAATATTTTAATCTAGGTATCAATAATTATATAGCCCATATAAAAGGACAAAAGTAATCTAGGTAACAATAATTATGTAGATCATATATAAGGAAAAAAGTAATTTTAAAATTGTGTCGAGACTGTGTTATTTAGTTTAAAAAAAATTATGTAACTTTGTGAGTACGAACTAACTTTTGAGGTCACCTTGTAGTGATTGTAACTTATTTATGGGCAGGGTGTATCACGTAGTGGCCGGTGTATATGGGAGATAGCATGAAGGTAAGGTAGGTAAGGCGGGCCAGCCAGCCTACGAGTTGCAGGCCCCAATCCACGGTAGCTACGTGCAGATTAGCTCTCGAGGCCTTATGCTACCAGCCTACCCTGAGCCGCACACATAATTACTACCTGCAGCTTTTACATCTTGTAATCACAACGCGCACCGTTCTTATTTATCTCCACAAACTTGGACCCTAACCTGCAATCTTTTCCCGCGCCTGCCTTGCTGCCTTTCTCCTACTAAACCACTCTTGATCAGGAGAAAGCAACAAGGGACTATCTCCTACAGTTACCCGAGCATTTTTCTCAAACTCTGCCAGTAACCGAAGAGGTTGTGGACTCTACCTGTTAGGTTATTCGGTTTTAAAGGCAGTGGGGGTATCAATATGGGTCAGAAATAATAGGTATAAAAGTGGTTTGAGTTCCATTAAAATCATAGGGTCACGCTCATGCCCTAAAGGGTTTACCATTTGTACCCTTTAGAATTGCTGTTTTGGATATTAGCAACCTTAATTGTTTGTTTTAATACCAAATAATAAGGTGGGTGGAGGTAAAAAAAAGAAGTGATTGCATCGAATTGTAAGCCGTATTATTGAAGGGAAAAAATATCCTGTATAGGCATCGAGTTCGTGTCTACCTAGAAAAAGTCGACAGAAATTGCATACGCCTAGCTCTGCCAGTCTGACAGGTAAGTTAGTAAAGGTAGGAATAATCAACATTAGTTTTTTTTTTTAAGTTCTCCAAATTATATGTTACTAACACAAAATGCTTGTTAGTGTTTATAATATTTTATTAGAGTTCAAAAGTGTACCAACACAAAGGTTAAGAGCACATTGAATGTTCACATTTTTTTTCAAGTAAAATCCAAGAAATATCAAGATTATCTACAATGAATCTTTATGGTTTTACTATTTTTAAAACTTTAATAACTATTTAGAAAGCCTTGGTACACAAATAATCAACTTCAGCTACACAATTGGTTTATATAATCTTTTATTACATGAGGAAGGATAACCATCTGATAACCATGTTTGGATATTTCTCTGTGAATGATTGTTTCTTATGCTATAACTTATGAACTAAATAATGGATCTGGAGCAAACATGAAATACACAGAGCCACAGTCTAAGATACAATTGAGCTTTCTTTTATATTCCTTCTGCTCACCATTTTAAATGACCAAGTGAATCCAAATAAAGATAAAACAAGTGAATTCAGGCGTGTTTGAAGGATTAAAAGTAAAAAAACGCGTTGACTTATGTACACACTTATCAACGCTAATTTTTCTCAAACATTTTAAGTTATGGTACCTTTTATAGCACTAAAAATATGGCAGAGGCCCTAAAGGTTTAGTTTAAGTAATTGGGTTCAATCTTCGATGTTTAAAAGATTACAATTCGAAAATTTGTGAAATTTTGTAAATAGATATTTATAAATTTATTAAATTTTAATCATAAATAACTTGGTGGATAAATAAAACCATTATTTTTTAAATGTGTAGATTTTGTTTTTATCATAGATTTATTTTTAGTGAGAATAATGCCACTGTTAAACATAATTACAAATGTATATAATATCTGCATTTATTATGTTGAAATATTTGACTATGTTTGGAAGGTATTTCAAAAATCAAGCCCCACAAAATTCTAAAGTCTCAAGGAGCCCCTGAAGGGGTTTTGGGAGCCCAAGGGCTTCAAGGAGCAAACTTCTAGATACACTGCCTTAGACTATTAATGTTAAATACCATACGAAAAACACTCCAAGGTACATACATATAGTTAAATAAAATTCAGATTTAGTTTAAAATTTTGATAGAAAATTTTCAAACTTTTCAAATTAAAAAAAAATATTTTTTTATTCAATTTCATACATATTCTGAAATTTTCATTCATCATAAATTTATTAGTAACGCTCAGTGTTTACAAAAGTCTTAGTTTCTTTAGTATTTATTATTAATAGGAAAATATACATACATAATGTTGAAAATAAATTAACTTGGTCGAATTTGCTTTTGTTTGCACATAATATTTGCCTTCCATCTAAAGAGAAATTGGAAGAGGAACCGTAGAAAAGCCATAAGTGCTTGGGGAATTCTTAAGATTACTATCTGGTCGACTTCTTGACGTAACAAGCAAACGGGTGAAAAATGATTGATCTGCCTTTAGTTAAACTATGGTTTCAACCACTTTGGTTATAAATTTATTGTAATCTAACGTGCAATTTTCTGTTTTTGATTTCCTAATTTAAAAAATCTAATAATGCAGCAATGAAGACCAAGTCTTTGGCTGCATTCGCGGGGTTATAAACTTTTAGCTTTTATAGTAAAGGTTTTATTAAATTTAGGATTAAATAGAAACAGTGTGCCAACCTACCCCCGTCACGAGGATAGTTGCCTGTACCAACGGATCTAGTTGGTGAAAACTTTAAAAAGGTATAATTAGTAAAAATATGACTAATGTTGATGAGCAAAACAATTTTATTAGGTATAAGGTTTACAAAAACTAAGAAAGCATTTCCAAAATACTACTTTTAACATACATTTTCAGAATTACAATAGAAAGAAAATATGTAGGAGGTTTATCTCTTTCAGTCTTTAGTTTGTAATCGCGCATGATGCCTGTAATTAATAATAAATCAATTAAACATAAAACGAAATAAAATGGCAAAAAACTATTAAAAACGGTAGGACCGACATAACCTTCAAATCTTAACAATCAAAATGAAACAGATATACAATGTTAGAATTAGACATGCAAAATGAAAAACTGTATTTGTTGAATCATAATCACTAGGACGAATTAGCGGATAGGGACCAAGTGACGATAAATTTAAACGTAATACACTTCATCAAAAGAAAATGGACTATATCTCCCTCATTGTTAGAGATATATAAAATTTGCAAATAAACAATTTTTATTATCTTTATGGTAAATAATAAATGACATATGCATTTTTGCATACAATTAATTTGAGACGTAATCTATTCAAGTTTATATATTTATGTCATTTCTGGTGGCCATCTTGTATTAGTGACGTTATAAAAACCATACCGGACCTTTTTTTAGAGAAACAGCCGGTACAACGCCAATGTGTATTGTATAAGCAATGGATCCCACAGAGTCACACATTCCCTTCATAAAAAAAAAACACGAAGTAGATTAATCTACATAATGCTCCTTTACTATATACTAAGAGGCTGTTTATTAGACTAGGTATAAGTAACCTTAAAAGGATATTCATTAAACTAAATAAGTTAATACTGTGTAAATTTAATTTCAAATATATATTGTACATTGCATCAAATGGGAATATTAGAACTGCATTCATGTGCAAGAAGTACAAATAACCAAATAAAAATAAAAAATAACAAATAATGACTATTTTTAGTAATATTCACCCTATTTTGTTTGTCAATTAAATTATTCCAAACTTACTTCAATAATTATTCTAATCATTCCTTATCTAATATTAATGCAGAAAAAGTTTGGGTACACGTTATCAAATAGAGCACTACGCACCGGATCCAATCTGCTCAGCTCTACCAATTTCAAGTCCGATCAGTTCAGCCCAAGGCCGTAGCCAGCTAATAATTTCAGGGGGGGTTTGGTGGGCACATCCCCCAATTGCTGGAAGCTAGAAAAAAATTCTAAATAATAAACAGTTCTAGAAGCTCTCTGAAGTAGTTTTTTCATGGTAAAATAACTCAATAACTGCCGAAGGCTTGGAAAATTTCTAAATATTAAACACGTTTTGAAGCTCTGTGAAGTTTTTTTTATGGTAAAATAACCCCCAAAATGCCGAAGACTAGGAAAATTTCTAAATATTTAACACCTCTAGAAGCTCTCTGAAGTGCTTTTTATGGTAACACAGCCTCCTAATTTGTATTTGTATCTTAATTTTAATAGTGTTTGAACCATAAATAAAGCCATATATATTTTGTTCGTAAAATTTCGCGGGGGGTTTGAACCCCCAAAACCCCTCCCTGGCTACGGCCTTGGTTCAGCCCCTATTTCTCAAAGAGGAATAGTTTAACCTATTTTATTCGCGCGTTTAGTATCACGTGACCCACGATGACCGATTGCTACGTGCTTGTAGATTATTTTCATGCACGTGACATTTGTCACCAGTAAAAATAAAATATTAGTAGGGATTAGACAAATCTTATCAGTACTGCCAGTGTCTTTTGAGCGTTAGAGCGTAGAAGATGAATACATGCATCACATATTTTGCATATCGTCACAATGTGTTGAAAATATGATAAAAGAAACTCAGAAAAATTTGTAGATGGGGAATTTCGTATCTGTACTAGTCTTGTCCACTGTGGAGCTATCTCACTAGGGAGTGGTTGGCAGCACTGGGCAGCACTGATGTCTAAACAGTTGAAGATAGACAAATGGTGCGTTTGCATAAATGAACCCATTATATGCTATGTACTTAATAAAGTAATTAAACCTTTTGCTGCTGGTTTTCTGTAGGACACGATGGCATGTCTTTCAGAACGCGATGACAACTTAAACGGACGACAGAGCATAAAGCGATTATTTTATTCCTGTTGATTTTCAAAACCGACGACATTTTGCCACGCTGATTGAAGTGCCTTTACGTGAAAGACAGCTGAAGTAATCACTGTGAAAGCTGCGGGGCATAAGAGAGGAAAGTAGATAGCTCAACATGAATCAAATGACACACACTGACCTGCTTCAGTGACTTCATGGTCAAACGCGCTACTCTAGTTTTAGACCAGATTGCCAACTAGGAGAGATTAAGGTTCGAATCTCGGTCGGGGGCTGTGAGGATATTTCCAAAATGGTTCTCCATTTTCCCTCATCACAAATGTGGGTACACTTCCTATAAAATTTAAACTAGTGTATCACGGCAGTGATTTCTGCAGATCATTGAACTAAGAATATTGAACTAAACTTTTTATTGGGAGAATATCTCTTTAAAAAGCATTCACTCGACTTTCTAGCTAAAAGTTTACTCGTCAAAGGCTATAAACTTTACATATATCTTTTGGTATAAAATTTGAATCAAAACGTTTATTTTCCCCCTTCGAACCACGATGAAACTTTAAAACTACCCCTCTTTCAGCTCTCTATCTATTTGTTGCTCCAAAACACCAAGTAAGAATTAGGTAATAGATTTAACTAAAGACAAATATTTTATCCATCCATATACAACAATGCACAAATCATGGTTTCCATGGTGATGTACACAAATAATGATTGTACAGATGAGCCCCTGCTTACACAGAATGAAAAGATAGAAAATTCTCTAGGAAATTTGGGTTTTTGTTTAAAGTTAGATACTATTTTTGCCAACATCTCAGACCCGTAGCGTTTAAAATGAGTGGACTTTTGTCAAAATCGGTTCAACCATTTTCTCTCAATTTCACTTACCGGTAAAGGACTTATCAAATTATATATAAGAGCAGATGTAGATATTTAAAGACAAAGATGAAGAAGTTAAAAAAAAATCAATAATGCTATATATATATATATATAACCTTATATCATCGATTTGTTTGATAAATATACAAATAACTGCCCTAATCTTTTTATTTGTTACACCATACCACTAAAGTAAGAGTTGAGTTGGTATTATTTGTAATCAAAGATAAATATTTTATCTACATATATGTACTCATGCACAAAGAAGGGTTTCCATGGTAGTGTAAACAAAGAATGAAAAGCTGAAAATTCTCTGAGAAAATCAGCTTTTTATTGGAAATTACTATTTTTCCCGACATCCTAGATCCCTAAACTTTAGAATAAGAGATCTTTGGTCAAATCTGTTCAGCCATTTCCAAGTAATTTCTATTACCACAAACGGGCTTATAAAATTAAAGTGAGAGAGAAATTGAGAGAGAGTGATTTTGAGAGAAAGAGTGAGTTTGATAGAGAGTGAGTTTGAGAGAGTGAGTTTGAAAGAGTGAGTTTGAAAGAGAGAGAGAGAGGGTGTTTGAGAGAGAGCGTGAGTTTGAGATAGAGAGAGAGAGGGATTTTGAGATAGAGAGAGGTGTTTGAGAGAGAGCGTGAGTTTGAGATAGAGAGAGAGAGGGATTTTGAGATAGAGAGAGGTGTTTGAGAGGGAGCGTGAGTTTGAGATAGAGAGAGAGAGAGAGAGACTGAGAGTGCTTTCGAGAAATTTTTAAATAGTAGGAGTTTGAGAGAGGGAGTTTGAGAGAGAGGAAGTTTGAGGGGGGGGGAAGTTTTAAAGGGGGAGTTTTAGAGGGAGGGAGTTTGAGAGAGGGAAGGAGTTTGAGAGAGAGCGCGAGCGTTTGTTTGAGAGCGTTCAAGAGATAAAACGTTTGAGAGCGAGATATTTTTAGAGAGAGTGTTTGAGAGAGCTTAAGAAAGCTATGTATTTGTAAAAGTTAAACATTATTGTAATTTTCTTTTTTTAAACAAAATTTACAAAAATATATTATCATTCAAATATTTACTTAATAATATTGCTTCAATAACACAAATATTATGTATTAAAGTATGTAATTTTGATTATTATTTAGAACATTATAAAATGTTGCAAAAATGTATTGGCAGCAGTCCTTATGTTATTTTTTTAGTGCCAGTCCCCGAAGGTTAAAAACCCCTCGTATCTTTATCAGTCAGTCGTCCTTACATTTTGAGAGACTCTGCTCTACATGATGGTCAATAAAAGAAATACAATATAGCGAGGGTAAAAGTGTAGATACGTATAAAGTCTAGCTTTAATTTTTTTTTTTGCCTCGTGGTTAAATGTTCGTAAAGTTCGACTTTAGATCAAGTAAATCTTTTAAGATTGTTGATAGATTAGTTCCCGAATGGGTAGTTAGATGGGGTGCTAAAATAAATTAGAGTTGTTAACCAATAATGTTTCTTGAACTGAGGAGTATGTGTTTATTGTCCAGTATACAGTCCGCTATTAAGTTTATTTGTAATTAGTAATGCCACTGTGTTTGAAAGGTGCATTTTAAATAACAAACTATTTTATCAGGTTGACACTACCTTGATGATATTATAACTATATTATAAGTTAGATTTAAAGGCGCGTCGAGACATAAAGCTCATTTTCACCTTGATGATAGCATTTAAAATAATTACAATTTAAACTAAATATATTAAAACAGTCAAAATAAATTAAACAATTATTAAAATAATATAACAATATATTTACCATAGTAGGAGTCCCTAAATGTAAGGCTACATGTCTAATTATTCTTGTCAATAATTTAACAGCTCTGATATTTAATATTGCATTAAGTAACCTAACCAAAATTTTAGAAAACTTGGAGTATAATCACTCACCGAAGGCCCTGAAAGTATATTTTTCAAAAATTTTGTTTCCAACCCTTTTTCAAGATGCATAATGGTTAGTTTTATTGAAAATCACCTTTATTGTTCTATCCGTTTGTATAAAATAATTTAAATCACTTAAAGTAATTTATTGTACAAATAATCTAGACAGGCTAGGCCTAATTTTTTGCATAGATTAAATGATATGCTAAAATATATATTTTTATCGATGCATTTAAGCTATTCCACTACTTAACCTAATATCTCCAAAATAATTAAAGGTTAGCATTATTTTATCTAGTGCTTAGTTTAGCATAGCTTGATAGAAAAAAAAAACATTTCCAAATAAACTTAGAAATTATAAAAATACAAGTGTTTTAAGAATTTGGTTGTAAAATATGTCTGAAACAGTATAATCATTAAGGTTTATAAATATTTACCTCTTTATCAATTAGTTTTCTGGAAACTCTTATCATCCGTGTGATTGTTATTCGTATAACTTTAAAGCACATTTAAATTTAAGAACCATATAAGTAGAACCATAACTCAATTTTAGAAAACGATGACATTTATAAGATTTAAGTTTAAAATAAACATTTAGTTGAAACCGTTGTTCTATAAACTTTAATTTTAAATGTGTTGGTCACAATAGTAAAAAGTTTGGTTTGATTTAAACTTGAAAATGCTCTAAGACTACTTTGGTGATTTGTGAACCTTTTTTTAACTAGTTAGGAATTTGATTATTAATAAAAAATAATACCCAAGATTTAGGTTTTAAAATAGTCTCTTACTTTTCCACAAATAATATCTTTACAAAAAGTATATTTCCTAACTATTCACATGAGTTTAACCCACATTGGAAAATGCTGTATTTTACTGTTTGATCCACTGGTGATGGGTAGGTTGGTGTTTGAATCATGGATGGGTGAAGAGAGAATGATTTTCCAAGTGTGATTGATCACTATTTATTCTTTTTTAACGATAATGAAGGTACAAACTTACTTACTCCACGGCATTAGGAAATTGAAAGTTCATTGCCACACTTACAAAAGTACGCCACCTCTCCCCTAATCCAACTAATTACACCCTATCTCTTTAAGATCCATTCTAATATTACTCTCCCACATGTGCCTAGGTCTTCCCAATGGTCTCTTGGTATATTTCCTTTTAACTACCTGCTCTGTCCCCCCCTCTTAAGATGCAAGTGCTATATGATATATTAAAATCAAAATAAGAGCTAGATTGAACTTGTATATGAAACCAATGGAATAAGATTGACTGGATTGACTTGTTTTGAATTTTTTAAATAGAAATATATTTATTTATCTATTTGAAAATGTTGAATGCCCAAATGAAAACTAGGTTTAACAAAATAAAAATATGTAGCCTATATTTCCAAATAGGTAAGGTAATATTGAATTTTTTAAATATGTTGTAAAATAATTTGATAGCCTGAATCAGTTTGCTATTTTTAAAGTTGTAGCTTAAATTTTATTATTCGTATATATAGTTTTGTCTAAAAGTATTTTGCTATTAAAAGGGGCATACAAACATAGTTTAAAATAATATATATATATATATAT
>CABFWB010000015.1:448587-500475 GCA_902151455.1 Timema bartmani | reverse complement strand
AAAAAAAAAAAAGGGGGGGGGGGGGAATCTTTATACCGCATTTCACAATCCATTCTGGATATACACATGCTTTAATTGTGCTAATGGAATGAGAGTGGGAAAGGAATTGTTTTAAAGTAAATGTACCCACATTTGCCTGCAGGGATAGTGGGAAGCTATTTTGGGAAAAAAATTAATACATTAAACCTCGACTCAAACCATTATTTAACCATCCCCAGCCATCCTATCCAACACAAGATGGACGTGTTAGACCATGCAACCCATTGTGTCAGCTAAATATATTTATTAGCAGAAGAAGATATAATTAATAGCATTCAACTTAGGAGTATATATAGTTATCACCTTGTCAATATTAGCTGGTATTGAACCAATAAATGTTGGTTTATATTTGTACCACAATCAACATATCACAATAGAGTAACCAGTTGATGTTGATCTTACATCATCATATCATCACTCTCACCTAATAACCTGATCGTCTTTCAAATAATTACACATATAAACTTTGATTGATTTAAATTCGCCTGTAGCTGATTACAACCTCTCTCATACCAGGCGACGTTCAAATTATAGCCGGTATAGTTGATATAGGATTGCCGATGATTCACTTGGAGACTGAAGATGACAGGAAAAGTACAGCTCTCAAGTCCGGTAGGTTGGTAGCACGCGTGAATAGGTGGGAAATAGCCATAGGGCCTTTGGAGCTCTTTTAATAACCGGGCTGGCCAACATTCAGTGAGGTAAAACACCGTACCTAAACATTAACGGCCTTTTGGAAGGAAACGTTCACTTTCTTTTGCTACGATTTGATTTGAAGAGGAGTAAAGACAAAAAAAATCTAGTTTAGCCCTCTGTAAAAAAAACGTTTAGGACATCCACGTAGACTGTAACAGAAATATGATTATTTAAGGTTAGTTAAAACCATTAATGACTAATGATTTATTTATAAAATACATATAATTATTTTTGTATACCAAAAATAAAATAACATTGATATACCGGGAAAGATGGTTCATGAATACGTTCAGCATTATAGCATAAGTAAGAAATTTTTTATTAATTCATACTACACCACTTAGGATATTAATTACATTTAATATATGCTATTCCATATTTGTTATCTTTTAATAAATAGGGCATAAGTATTTAAGAAATAATTCAAACACTTTATAAAAATATATTTTAATGTAAATATTATGTTTTTAGCACCATGTATGTCCCACTACCTATTTGGGTTACACGCTTATGTACTTATTACGCTAATGCGTTAGGGTTGAGGAAGGTTGTATTCAAAGGAAGTGTATCCACATTTGTGTGGAGAGAGAGAGATATAAAGAGAGAGAGTGGGAAGCCATTTAAGGAAAACCACCAGACCTACACCCAACCGGTGACAATCCACGAGCTCAGTCATTGGCACTCTAGTCTATTACGATAGTAACGCCTTAAACCATGACCCCCACCAAAGCGTTTTTAAAACACTTAATCTAAAATGTACAATATAAATAAAAGCAATAAATAGGATGCAAATAATGGTCTGAAATTCATGTTACTTTAAATTATGCGTCAGCTAGGTAAATATAAATTTATACACCATGTCATATTAGTAAATTAGATTTATATTTTATAATATTATTATTAATAAATTAATAAAATATATATAATTTTATTTTATATACATATTTGTTAGCTTTTAGCATCATTCCATATTTTAAGTTAAAAATATATTTAAAATTATACTTGTTAACTAATATATATGTATACGTGTCATGGAATAATATACATATATATGCATGCTATAGATTTTTTTAATATATATATTTAGCTTATAAAGTTTAGAAGTTTTAGCTTACACACACACACATATATATATATATATATATATATATATATACAGTAAATTTCTCCTCTTTAAATAATAAAATGTAATATGTAATGAATGAAATTGATAATGTACTACATTTATTATTTTTCTTTTCCGTTAACTGCGTCATACTACACTTGTAGGCTATCAGCGATTATTATAATAGGGTAAATATGAGAAAGATAAGGTATTAAGGAGAGAGTACCATCATTTACGTAGAGAAAAAGTGCAAAACGATTTATAAAACATTGCCTTAGTGCCGTTGTATGATATTTGCAACCTAACTTCTCTGTCACTCGAAAACTGTATAAAACGATAATGATGCCTTTAATGGTACGCCCAAATATGCTGGGAAATTTGATAATATAGATAAATATATTTTATTTTTAACATAGTGCATTCATTTTTTGACTAAACATCTGTAAATTAATAAAATGTCAGCACCAACATTTGTAGAAATAACAAAAAAAAGCTACATTTAGAAGGCTTAAGCTAGTCATGATAAAATTAAATAGGTTATCTAAATGGCAAGACACCATCAACCATAGATTTAAAATTCAGTTAATAGGATTAATCTTAAAAGACAACCGACCCCGTGGTGTGGTGGTCATTGCTACTGGTTACAAGTCTAGGGGTCCCAAGTTAGATTCCAGGCTGGTACTTTGGGTATTTTTCTCTTAAGTGGAATTGTCCCATTATTATTGGTAAATTAGGTTTAAGATTCCCACTGGTTCTCACCACCATATTAAATATCATCACATGATCTAATTGTAATTATGTGTAGACAATTTCCATAAATGTACGTCCGTGTACCCTAAGCAACGCTCTGGAATAGTCTACATACAGGCATGTCATGTCCCTCCCGGTCAGTAAGGCCATACGCTAAAGAAAAGGAAAAAAAAGCAACGAACACAAAAGTTGGGTTAATTAGGCTTAAGTTAGGTTGTGTTTCCACTGATTACACACCCTCATACTCACTATCATCATCATCTTATCTCATAGGGACATGGAAAGAGCTTATACGGAAAGAATATACGATTAGTACATTTGGGCGTTCCCTGGGCAAAGGTATTAAGCCACTGACTAATCTTTCTACAACTGGGCTACGAATGATAGAGCTATGATGCGAAAATATTAATATTGTGAAATATTATTGATGCACATTACATTTATTTCTGATTCGTTAGTATTCTCCAATTTGAGCTTGTAAATAATTTATGTCACGGATCAATAGAACAACATAGATTAAATTTATTGGCTAGTAAAACATATAAAATCATTAAATAAAATTTTTATCTATTGATATTATATATAATATATATTATATATAATTGTATATTATATATTATTGTATATTATATATTATTGTATATATTATATTATATATTATATTATATACGTTTATTGATCTTGTAGATCATAGGCCGGATTTATACCTTTAAGACCTCAAAATAAGGCATACAGCTCTCCTCATAATCAATCCCCAAAATTAATATTTTGATTAAGCTACCATCTGTATACGTCTAATTATTATGAAACTAACAATTATATCGAGATATATTTAACTATTCATGAATACTCCATTAACAATTGGTATTGTTATTGCCATCCAAACAATTTCAATCCGCTTAGTGTCATGCATTTTTGAACATTATTAATAGAATGATAACTATCCTATCTTACAATAAAAATGACAATTTATTCGGTGTACAAAGTAGGCCTAGTATTCGTTTTATGTCTTGATCAAAATTCTAGTTGAGATCATTTTGTCAAATTATAAATATAAGCAATTTACAATGTGATTTGTAGCTGTATACAATAAAATGGTGCAGGGAATCAACACTAAAAAAGAAGCTTAAAGTCTCATAACTAAATATTGCCGGACCACTTCTTAATAGAGAGACTAACAGAGACAGGTTAGACAAAGAATACCGTTATGTCGTAGAGCTTTTTGTTTACCTTCGTAGTGCAATATTGCACGTTCATAGATGTTTGACGTGTCCACTATTGCATTCACAGCACAGTTCAGTCCTTTTGTGCTACGACTTTCGTGTTCGTTGGAAGATGTGCGACATATCTCAGATCATATTTCAAGCAGCCAAAATTGCATTCCACAGATGTTATATCGTGTTATGCCTTTGAAAGTACACAATTCCCTCAATGTGGCCCCACAACCAGAAGTCTCTAAGTGTGAGATTGGAAGATGGCGCCGGCCATGCAACAGGCTCATTGCGTC
Organism: Timema bartmani; assembly: GCA_902151455.1. Taxonomy (NCBI): domain Eukaryota; kingdom Metazoa; phylum Arthropoda; class Insecta; order Phasmatodea; family Timematidae; genus Timema; species Timema bartmani. The sequence continues at coordinate 496,378 of CABFWB010000015.1, read as the reverse complement.
CAATCCATCGCCTGGGATAGTATTCGACCAAATGGCGTCTCACTGCACGGTCGTAATTTGTAGGGGCTCCATCTTGAATTAGCCACATGGTCAGCCACGCTGTCAGTAGAACATACTCCAGTAGTTGGGGGAGAAAGATTTACAGAAAGTGTCAGTAATTTTCACTTTGTAATAGTACTGGCATTTTATCTGGTCTAAGAAGAATATCACTCACAACTCCCACCCAGACGTTGATGAAGAATTGATATTTTGAATAAACCTCCAGGACTGGATTTGGAGTTGTGTCAGCCCAAGCGTGCCGGTTACGTAGATTGGCACTGCAATTTCTGGTAGATGTTGCTTCATCCAGTGCAAGTATTCTACTAAGGAATTGTGGATATGTGGCATGGTGGTGCAACAGCCACTCGTAGGATGTCCTACGGTGGTTGAAATAGAGAGTTGGGTTCAACTCCTGCAATGGTTACAAATGGAAGGGTACAGTAATTGATAATGTACCGTTATCCACATGAACGTCTGTGAGAGGCGATGATGTGAGTCTAATGGTCGTGTACTTTTATCCAGTGAACAACACACAAAATGCAGGATTGCCTCTTCCACTTTAATGGTCTTGCGGTTTCATGTTCTACAAGCGTTGACTGGTTTCCCTCAGGCGACGATTCAGTCCCACAAATTTTCTTGGATGTGGGTGTCATCGGCCATTAAATCGTGCAGCATACGTATGAGCAGTGGCAGTGAGATTATTTCTTTCCTCTACATAAATCAGAATCATATCGGTCAGTTCCTCGTCTATATATTGGTCCCTCATCTTACTGGCCACTTTCAATCACAGCAAGTAACTGAGTGTGACATTCCATGTCTCCGGCACGCTGACTAGCGCATGCGCAATGCTACCCTGCAAAGCTTCCATATCTCGAGAACGAGGCGGTTCCAGCAATATGTTTCTGCGTGACTTTTAGTTTCTTTTTCAGTGTAGATTCAACTGCACCACTTTACTCTACACAACTACGAATCACCCTGTATAAACTATATAATTTTAATGTTTATCTCAGCTAGCGTTTTTATTGAAATTTCAAAAACATATTACTTTATTAATACGCTGTTTGTTTGGTTCTTAGCAATGCTAAATGACAATCCACATAGCAATGTTAAAATATTTCCTAAGAAAGAAACAGTTTTTAATTTTATATACTAAGCCAAAATATTGTTCTTTCTTATAACGCTCAGAAATCTAAAACAGAAAAACTTAGTTCTTTATGGTGATCAGAAGAAACTTAGGACATTGCAAAATAAATTACTTAGGAAAAAGTTTGTTCTGAAAAGGGATGAATATATTGGAGGAATGTAGGACGAGACTATATAATTATTATTAGTCACATACCCTCTACTCACCATATTACATTGCTCGGTAATCAAATCTCGCATAGGAATGTGAGAATATAGAACCGTGTTCAAGGTATTGACTGGCAAAACCCATTTGAAGAGAGCATTGGGAAAACCTGGATGCAGATGGGAGGATTTCACTAGAATGGACCTGAAAGAGAGAAGGTGTTATAAAGTGGACTGGATATAATTAGTTCAAGATATGTATAGGTGGCGTACTTTTGTAAGCGTGGCAATGAACTTCCATGTTCCTAATGCTAAGGAGCAATTAAGTAAAAATAAAAAAAAGGCTAACAAATCCAAGTAACGTTTAAATCAAATCAGTGAATATTACGAAAAAATTTAAGGGGAAACTATCTACATGATATGTATGGACGTATTATCAACATCTTAAAGTTCTCTCTTTCAAATATTAACATTTCTGATGCTCTATCGTGCTTGACTCTGATCCAGTATGTTGGGTATAGAGCTACATCTTCAAATTGTGAATAGGAATATTATACGCGTATTATTTCGTCACCATATCTTACCACCCATTAGGGTTTTATTCATTTCTAGGCCTATTAACTACGCTAATGTGTAATGGTTGATAAATGTTGAAATTAGAGGAAGTGTGGGCCTACCAACACTAGCGTGGAGAGAGAAGGAAACACAATTCATAAAAATGTACAGTCAGTACAACCGGCTGGGATTCAAACCCCGATTTCCCCATCACCAGTAAACTATACTAGACCCGCTTTAGTGGCCGATTGACTTAAGGCATCACTCTTGTATTAAACTGGCGTGTTAATAACAGGGAGATAGGAATTTGACCAGTCGTGTCAGTCTACTGAGGGTGGTTTTCCATAAATGGGTTCCCACTCTCCTTCCACGCAAATGGCGGTCTAAAATGCTTCCTTCCTCATCCCTACCCCCCTAGAGTAATTATCATACATGCTTATAACCCGAGCCGGTTGTAAATCGCGGTGATAAAAAAGAATCGACTAAACTAGACAAGCCTTACGTCTATTTCTCGCTCTTAACTTTTAGGGTAAAACTGTTTTGAAATGACGCAAGACTAACTTCAGTGACCGCATGGTCTAACGTGCTACTCTATTAGCATATTAGATTGCTAATTACGAAGAGACCAAGGTTCTAATCTTGATTGGGTGTACTGAGGTTGGACCCCAAATGGTTTCCCACTCTCCTTTCATGAAAATGCTGGTACACTTCCTATAAACATATAACATCTATCATCCCTAAACCATTAGCATAATAAGTACGTAAGCGTATAACCCAAACGGGTAGTAAGACGCATTACTAAAAAAATATAAAATTCATGCAAGGGTGATAAAATTTGAAATAAGGACCTTTGACTTTGAGCGCACATTCCCTATCACCAAGCCGTCGTGGCTCAACTCGTAGCCAGGTTAATTCTTACAGTGACGTAGCTAATATTTTGAAAAAAGAAAAAATGAAATGATAAACAAAATTGTCTTAACTTATATCTTCTTTTGTACTAGCTCTAGCCGATGGTTTAGCTAATAATATATTAATAATTGCTTTTTATTTATAAGAAATGACATCTTACCATAGCACTTCACCATTTCCATTTTAAAATTCGATACTAAAAAAAATTGAATGCCAAGGGTCTGGTAGATAAATTATATCTCCAGAGTCAAAAGAAATATAACTAAAAGTACTCTTACTTTAAAATAGTTTTAGATAGACAATGCTCTAGTGACCTAATGGGTAAAACAAACCATAATTCCAGTTGTAAAGTCTAGAAAAAGAATACATTAGCCTTATGCTTTGGCTTACATTTAAAATATTGTGTTCTTTGTATGTGAAATCGTTTTTACTGTAGGCCTATGTAAGTAAAAAAAAAATATTATTTATGTTTGATTAAAATTTATAAATTAATTGAATATTCTTCATAATTTAGTGTATTTTCTTAAGAATTTGCAACTAAATTAGGTGACCTTTTTTGCACAACCATAAAACGGCAAGTTATTTCATGCCTCAAAAGCGTTCATAATTTTTTTTTTCAAGAACTATCCATCCTTCCTCCCTTCAGCCCCCAGAGTTGCCTCTACTTTCCCCAACCTTCTGACGTAAACTGAGTTCACGGTAGGTATACGAAGGCTAAATTTTTTGCGGCACAATGTTTTGTATTAGGTATGCGCCGTGGTAACAGAAAATGGATTACGCACTCAGTCCAATGGTTGTGTGGTGAGTCAAAATCAGGGGAAAAAAAAACAATTTTTGCTTGTTGTAGCCTCAAATATTTCAAAATTAATGGTTGAAGTGTTTTATTTTGGTCCTACCTCTCTGACAATTGGAGTAATAACGTCAAAACCAAAATTATACTGATGAACTATTTTACAGTGATATAATCAGGTGGATAATGAAGTGGTAGTCTTTCAGTCAGAATGGGTCTCTATGGCTGTGATTGTTGATAGTTAAAAGTTCCCAAATATTGTTCTATACCTCATTATATCCTTAAATATGGAGTAAAACCTACAGCCCAATTTTCTTAAGAATTGCCTTTATAAAGGCCATTTTTCTTACCACGTGTCTACTATACAGAGTGTTCCCATATTGAACGGATAAATTTGGGAAGTTGTGAAATTTTTTGAAGTGCCTGTTAATGACTTTCGATAATTACGACAAAAAATGCCACCGTGCGAAGAAACAACAGTCGCACAATGTCGGTCAGCAGTTCGTTCCATCATTGATAGGTGCAATGCTTTTCTTCGGGCTGGAGGCCATCAATTTGAACAAAATATATTAATAAAATATTTTATTTAATACCTAAATATTTTGTTTTTATTCAGTTTTTTGCTGTTTGCACGAAAATGAATTTTGAAATACATTTTGAGCTAGTTTTTTTTATCGACTACCACTTCCTAAAATTTAACATTTTAACCCGGAACATCCTGTATGTTAGGAAAAGGTTTGCTTGAGGTATTATTCCTAAGAAATTCGGGATATGAATAATGGAAGATCCATTTTAGTTCAGTTGAAAAATATTGCCAATCAAAGAGGAGGATAGTTGTCTAGGTACTCTTAGATAATTGTAATATTTCAATAAATGCCATTGATTGATACATTAAGAATCCACCTAACCGCTTCAGTGGCTGAATGGTCTAAGGTGTCACTCTCGTTAAACACAGGCCTGCTGAGGACTGGGAAATCCGGGGTTAAATCTTGTTTCAATCTACTGTGGTTGATTTATTTCTTAATGGTTTTCCACTCTCATTCCACGCAAATACGGGCATACTATCATTAAAATGCTTCCGTTCCCATCATTACCCTTTTAGAGGTGATAACAACTCCACCATTATAGCCCACTAAGAAAATGTATTACATTGATGTTTATTTCCTGACATATTTCCGTAATTTAAAATTGTGTTTTTTTTAAAAAAAAGTTTGTTTAAAGGGTGCATATAACAACTTTAAGCAACTTATTTTTTAAATATATGGAAAACTTAATTTAAAGACGTTAGTGTTCTTTATTTTAAAAAAGATTTAAAATTAATTATTTTAACAAACTTCATGATTAATTTGCGATTTTACAAAAATATTTATAGAAGAACCTTTTTTTTTGTTCAGTTATTTAACCTTCTTTGTGATGCAAGAATTTTTTGTTTTTTTGTTTTACCTGTTGATAATTTTAAATTTTAATTTGAAGTTATATAGTTAATTTAATTTAGTACAGAAATATATAATAAAATATATTTCTGATTGATTGAACTTCCAATTTTTAAATACATTTATGTGGCTGTACTTTATATGTCCTATTTTAGTCTTTTGCAAATAACTTTATATAATATTTTAATACCTACTCTGGTCAAAATATGTTTAAGCAAAGGGTTAAGATTTTAAGAGCAACACATTCTAATTTTGAAAATGATTTTATCCACATCTCAAAATTTTCGCCACCACCTTTGGTAGTTTTTATCTACTGAAAGGTTCATACCCCTAAGTACATCAGTGACGAGACGCTAAAATACTTGATTTTATTTTAAGAGTCTGGGAAACACCAGTGAATAAATAGCTAGAAAGTAATAATATAACAAAACACTGTGTAGCTAGTTGCTGCCATTCCACTGCCAGAATGAAATGAAAACCTTGAACGGAATTGTGTTTATCTTGCTGTAAGCCAAACAAGGAACGTATATGCAGTATATCTATATAATAATGTATTATTTGAGTGTGCTATATCAGTGGTTTTTAATGTTTATTTAGTCACGGATCGCTTTGAGACTCTGACCAGGGACATGGATTCCCTCTTCATAGAAATGCACATAAATACACTTGCATGCAATTTTTCAAAACCTTTATTTTATTACAGTTGGTATTGATTTAATTCATATGGACATAGTAGTTTTTTTTTAATTACAATGAATTTTATCTCTCGTTTTCCCTTTGTATTCAATAATAAATTGTCTTTTTCTAAAGAAAAGGAAAATAGATTCAAACTTTTAAACTAAAAAGTGGACTTTAATTATTTTCAAAAGTAAAAGTCAATGGGAAGGAGGGCCCTTTAGGTAAGTTTTTTTTAAATAATTCTTATCAACCGCCAACTATATTTAGATGTCATTATGTGTCAACTTGTGCAATTGTATTTACTTTTGCACCCGATTCACGGACCCCCTGAAGCCCAACTAAGCTTAAGAACCCATAGGCTAAAGGATCAAAATTGGGATAGAATTTGGGTTATATAATTAACTCATTTGGTTTTTTAAATCATATATCACATTTCTACAAACTATATTATCAAAAATAATAATATAATTCTTTTTCATTTATTATTTTAGAAAAATAAATCCAAATTTGGATAGCTTTATAGATATTTAAAGCCCCCAAGATTATGAAAAAATCTAATAAATTAAATGATTCTTCGTATTAATTATTTAATTTATTAATCGTATTAAATCAATAAAAGTGGTTTTGCATTTAGGTCAAAAAATATTTTTATTGAACGTTTAAATAATAAAATGGATAGCTGGCTCAATGTAGATGTCCATACAAATTTTAAGGGAATCATTTTCAACAATGTCCTAACAATAATGTTTTAAAACAGGGTCGGGCACTGTAATTTATTTGGGTGAGCGGGCTTATTGATGAAATTCTAATTTTAGTTCGTACTAGCCTTTGTAGTGTGTAAATCGCATAGGCCTAGTATTTAATTCGGCTCATATTTCAAGTACATTATAGATTATTAAGACAATAAACACATATAAACACAATACATTTGAATTTCATTAGATTTTTTCAACTAAATCTCGCATTCCGAATGACGTGGATGTTCCAATAAATGATTTTAGTACATCATTCGAGGTAAATTTAATCAATCTCTGAAAGAAATTATAACATTTAAAAATCATGCAAGATTCTGGTTTATATTTGGCCTGTAAATTTATCGAGAACTAAAACAAATCTTTGTAGTTCATTATCATGAACTGTTTCCAGGTGATTGGTTATATTCCTTGGCTTATCACTATATAAACTAAACTGAGAGTAAAACTAAGCGAATATAACACAGAGGGTACAGACATAAGACATAGGTGTAAACATTTAAAACTATTCACTAGGAAGGTCATGGTTATATTCCTACTGGATAAACTTCGAGTGATTTCTCTTCATATGAGGCTCCATTCTCTCCCCAGTTAAGGATCTAACAAATAACCATTAACTTCTTATTTATATAGCTTAAAATTGTATAAAAAAAATAAGAATGCATGTTGGCATTGAATAAATCTAAAAAAACACCTTAAAACCATATTGTAAAGAAATGCTGATCCTATGTCATGAATGATTGTTTTGTGTTAAAAAAAAATTATATGAAACAATATTACACGCTTTCTTGGATATTATATTATATTTAAGCCAATAGTTTCCAAATTTAGATTGGTAGGCTATGATCAAAACTTTTTTTTTAGAAAAATTAACGTACTCTACATTATTATGTATCATGTCAAACCTCCACCAGATAACCATTAAAAAAAATATATTATGAGAAAATTTTTTCAAAAGTCTAAATTTTTTCAAAATTTGTCAAATATAGCCACTCGTGATAGAAGGTAGTTCTCTTAAAATAATTATACAGTTTTATTTTTTATGTGTAACACTCACATATATCCATTTCAAGCAAAATTGTTAGAGACATTTTGATACATTTAAAATCATAAAATCTAGTGCTTGGTGAAATACTCTTGAACGAATTTTTCCTCCTAAAACATGTATACAGTAAGGCTTATCCTGTCATGAGACTACTAGATACATATTTTAAACAAATTGGTATAAGCATTTTTGATAAACCTCAAATTTTCTAAAACTAGTGGTCACTAAACTACCATTAAACTACCCCTAGAAAAAAGTATACATTGCTATTTGTCATATTAAATACTTTCCAATATCGATTAAAAAAAAATTGTACTGTCATTTTTGAATAATTTATTACTTAGTCAATGGCAGTAGGAACTTAAAACACTTACAAAAGTACACCACCTATTCCTTTCTTGAGCTAGTAATGTCAATTCAACTTCATTAAACCCTATCTCTTTCAGGTCCATTCTAATGTTATCCTCCCATCTGCTTCTAGGTCTTCCCAATGATCTCTTACCATTGGGTTTGTCAGTCAGTACCCTGAACAAGGTTTTAGATTCTCCCATTAGCTTTATTTTTTCTGCCCAGAGTAATATATAAGGGTCGATCCTCCTTACAATGACTTGTGATGAGTACAAGGTATGTAACTCATCATTAGATAATCTCTTCCACTCCCAAATAGCCTCATCCCTTTTTGGATGAAATAACTATCTTTTGGCTTAACTCAATAAAATAATATTCATTTACTACACTAGGAGTGGCTGAAAGTCAATTCTTAAGTTCTTAATTAAGTCTTAGCGAAGCCTGAAACATGATAAACCAAGTCTAAGCTGAAGTCGATGTTAAGGTTTATATTGAGTTTGTCACATAACACTACTTTTATTTTATAAATCATCCATTCTTCCTCTAGGTAAATATAAATTTACAAAAACCAAAGTACCCCTTATTATTTTATACTGACTCTGAATTTATCTATGATTACGTTATAGAAGCCATTTAATTATAATTTGTGTTAAAATAATATTTGGTAATGATCCTAAAAATAAAAATAATAATAATAATAATAATAATACATGTTTAAATGCGTCTTATTTATTGATATATTCCAAACCAGTCCGCAAAATTTTTTTTCTTCAATTTAAAAATGTTTTAAAGATGAAAAAAATATTGTGGGTCGAGATCGAGGCAAAGGAGATTTTACCTTAGACTTCGATTTCGACATTTTTCCTTTTTCAAACCCCTTGACTACGTAAGGATTTGTTGTGAATTGTATAACTAAAACAAAAATGTTTTGCAAAATATTTTCAAAACGACACCTGACCGTTCAAATAGTACCCAAGACCTTCGACTTATAATAATATTGCTCTACCACTATTATATATATATATAGGTTCATCCAGTGCCTAAGTTAATTTTTCAATTGATATTTTATCAGGCCTTAAAGTTATATTTGTATAGCTTACACTAATCGTTGAATTTATGGATGTTTAGATGACAGTGTTTCTTATGTAATAAAAAGGTATTGAATTCTTTGAAACAAAGGCATTGAGCTTTAAATGTTACAAAATCATCACCAACAACCTAGCTATGGCTGGATATATATATATATATNNTATATATATATATATATACACACACAAAAAATGTGATTTGGGAAAAAATCGGGAGAAATTTGACTCAAGCCATTTTTCTCATTTTTCCCTTGGGGCAACAGATAAATAATATTATATAATGGACCCAAGGCAAACCTGGATAGCTCAATTTTTAGGACCGGCTGTGATTTTTCAAAATAATTTTGAAAAAGCTTAATTTTTCTTAGCTTAATTTAAAATAAATTAACCTATCCTAAATTCACTTATTCGGAATTAGCTTTGAGTAAGTAAAAGCACTTACCACAAACTGAACTAATCTAGTTTAGCTAAAATTAACTTATCCTATTTTATACTTATCTAACATAAATAACTTAACTTAAAACAAAACTTAGCTTACAAGCTTAAACTCTTAAAAACTACCTAGTTTTAAATAAATTTAGATAGCTGGATATCTTTAGTACTATTAACCACTAAATCTAAATAAACTAAAGCACGATACAAAGTTTCGTAAGATATTCGATTATCTGTTTAAGACTTTGCTCTCAAATAGTTTACCTGCTTACGAAATACCTAGTTTTTAAAATATCTATCACGTAATTCTAGTATCAACGAAGTCAATATATATCAAAAATACGTACTTTTTATAAAATATATATGTTAAACAATTTTATATATATTGTTTTAAATAAATCATATTTTAAAATCCATTAAGCTTTCAATATATCGTTCTCACCAATAATATATAGCTAAAATATTTAAATATAGATTAATACAACTAATAACAAACATAATTCCAATACTAGTATATAAATACATTGAAACCATCATAAACAAAATTACAATGACTTAGTTTACTTGTTGTGATTCACAAATTAACTTATGAAGAAGGACTTCCACATCTATCAAGATTATAATATAATAGTTTAATGTCATCATAGTCAAGTACCCTTATATAATAATCAAATTAAATAGATATTTTCGATTGCCACTCACAATAGTCAAATTTCTGTAGGAATGTTTAGTAATCACAAAACATGCAATAGTGTGAATGCCAGACATTCGGGGTGAGTGAATCAATCTTTGTTCTAATCTTGAAAATGCATGTGACCAACCAAAGCCATCAATTATCTCTCTCACTCTTACTTCTCATTCTATTGCTTAGGATATACCATGAGCACAGAATAGAATGCCTATATATCTTAAGTTAAGGTGGAAATGTAGGCCACACGAGTTAAGAATAGTGTTTTTTTCATTTTTATAATAAAACATATGTTTTGAAAAAATAAATAAGATATTGCTCCAGTAGAAAAATAGAACTTAATTTTCTTCATATGGTGATATCAACAGTTGTTGAATATCTGCCATTGATATAGTGGCATTAGATAAGGAACTTTTAAATGAAGAATAAAATTTGTCATTAAATTCCAGGATACTCTTTATAGATATTCAAGAACTGTTTAGGTCATCATGTGAATAGAATAAAGCTATATATTAAATTATTTATAATGAAGACTTATTTGAATCATTATGCATTGCTTTAAAAACTACAAAAATATTGCTCCTAGCTCGCCTTCTCTCCACTCCTATTCGAATGGGTAGTAAGACAAGGTATTAAAAAATAAAATGAAGTACATTACCACCTTATTGGGATTTTCTTGCTATACATCATCACAGCGATAACGTATTACCACTGAATAGAACCATTGGATTTTGAGAGGGGAACAGTTTGTCTGCAATTCACCCTGCTTCACTACAGTAAGACCAACCTATGACTACAGAATAGAATGACCGGTTCATTGCGTTGCTGTGTCGTCACACCAAATATATTAGCCTATAACCTTAGAATATAATTACCAGTTAATTCCGTCGTTCTGTCGTCGAACCAAAAAGACAGGCTAATAACCTTTAAGCACTTTTACCTTTTCAGTTATTATTTTATGTCGTCACACCAAAGACACTAACTTATAACCTTTGAATATGATTACAGGCTCATCCAGTATTTAAGTCGACACAATAATAAGAATAACCTATAACGTTTGAACCTTAATACCGGTTCACTCAGTATTTATGTTGCCATACAAACAAGACTAGCTTATAGCCTTTGAATATTATTAGCTATTCATCCTGTATTTCAGTCATACCACCAATAAGACTAGACTATAACCTTTGAACATCATTACTGGCTAATTTGGCAGTCTTTGAATAAAGTTTGGCTCTCTCACGTGGAAGTACTTGTTAAAGGAACACCAAAAGAGTTCAATAAAATGTTTGCCATTTTTGTACCAAGATTGTCATTCTTATGTGAAGGCATTAGAGCAATAAAAAAAAATTCAAAAATTGTTTAAGCCTGCTATCTGAAACAAAACTAGATTAACCCAATTTACACGTAAATCCATAAAATTACTGAAAATGTACCTAAATTTAAGGTTCAAATGCAAGCACATTAACCGTGGCTCCTATGCGCTAAAGTATTGTTGCAATCAAAACCAAATAAGTAGTCTAAATTGAATATTTAAGAAAAAACCTAAATCCGCATTATTTATGGCCAAAACCATAAAAACATTGAAGAGAACTAAATTTAAGATAAAATGCAGTATTACGTAGAGGATTTGTTGCAATGAGCACCAACATGAATAATATAAATCGCTAGCCAAGAAAAATAAACAGTAAATTGAAATAAGTACTCTATATTGAGGACTCTATCACAAAAACAAATTGTGATTTTGGCTTAATACCAAACAGTAAACACAAATAGTAAACACAAAACACAAAAAGAAAGACCATTGCTCTATGCACTTATGAAGATTCCCAAATAAACATTAAGGGTCCACCCCTCCTACAAATGGTCGAATCAATCTTCATGCTTTGTACCTGCACCAAACAGCCACGACGTATATTTGGTGTCTACGCTGTTTTGCTCGCTGATAAGATAGCGTGAAGGTATATACCTTACCCTGTTTTGCTCGCTGATAAGATAGCGTGATGGTATATACCTTACCCTGTTTTGCTCGCTGATAAGATAGTGTGATGGTATATACCTTACCCTGTTTTTCTCGCTGATTAAGATAGCGTGATGGTATATACCTTACCCTGTTTTGCTCGCTGATAAGATAGCGTGATGGTATATACCTTACCCTGTTTACGGAAAGCTAAGGAGTTAATAAAAAAAGTCCCGTGTTTTTAAAATTAGTACTTGAGTTTACAGGCAAATAACCATCAGACAGAAAATAATTCTAAAAGTAGATTATTTGGTCTTATCTTTATTTATTCTACCCTGAAAATAAAATTTAATCTTCTAAAAAAAATCAATATAAATACCTTCATTAGAACTTTATTGTACTATATGTGTATAAATTAATAAGCTCAAATCCCAATAAAAACAAGTTTTTTTTTAATAGACCATGGACCACTTTATTTAATGTTAAGTTTATGAAAATAATTATATAATTTATGTAATGGGTTTTTTTGAGTGAGCCCTTTTTCGTAGTTAATTTTAAATACTTTATCTAGTAGAACAAAATGGTTAACACAATCTCTAGACCTAGTTTAAAAAATCACTAATTTTAAACATAAATATTTGTATTTTTTAACTAAGAATTTGAACTGTGCGCTATTCGCGGTTGACTGTTAGATAAGCGCTATGCATGTTTGTAAACATAGACTTAACTATGTAAATCTAAGATAAAATGGCAGGTGATAGATTACAAACCCCTTATGTGTATTTTTAATTTAAGAAACCCTATATACCTTACCTTCTAGTGTGAATGAATAAATTGACTGAGAATATATTTAGATTTAAGACGCAAATTCAAGTGTTTCTCTTACTTGGATGGAGTGTTGAAATTAACACCAAAAGAAATAGTTTAAATTTACCAAATTTAAAAAATGGAGTAAATTAAAATAAGCACTATACATAAATATAAATATATAAGTATATATATAAAGTGATTACCCTTATTTACCAAATAAAATTGTGATGTTGACTTAGTACCAAGAAACAAAACTAAATCAACCTAATTCACATCCATACATATTTGGTGACTTCGAAACATTATCTGAGAATAATAATGCCAAAAATGCACACAGTTCATTTTCTTGTTAAATAATTTCTTTATCATAAAATATTGTGATGGTATACAGGTTGCTTCGTTTCCTGAAAAAAAGGAGTACAGTAAAAGATGTCCCGTCTAAATCTGATGAGTACTTTTTGAGTTTACTGGAAAAAAACAAAGACAGAAAGACCAAAAATTGAATGTACAGAGAGGTTAATATTTATAATATTTATAGATGGTGACTATTTACTTAACGAAGAGAAAGGATGAACATATCAAAACAATGGAGGGAACTGATTATTGTTTGTGTTAAATAAAGCGAAATAAAATAAGATTTTTGATACTAAATTTTCAACATTTTTTTTTCTAAAAATCTCGTTTTACCTTTAAAGGTAAGCAATTTTTAAATTATTATAATAATTGAGAAAATAAATTAATATATTAAAGTTAATAAATCTTTTAACATACACTGTAAAAATACCCATCCATTAATCTAATATATTTTCACTGATAAGGATGAAAATATTATTATATGTAAATAATCCACCGGTATTTTACCAGTAGAGAGATTGTAAAATTATTTCAAAAACATTAAAGTACGCCATGCAAGGATTCAAAACCTAAACTCTCTGTACCCTGAAAACAAGACCATACTATATTAATTAATGCCTGAGTTCGAGTGTTGAACTACGCGTGTTGTAAATAACCACCGAATTACTGTGCAGTCATCATTTAAAATAATGCCATTTGAAATATATATTCAACCTCTGTAATTTAAATAACTTCCATTCCCGTGCTTAATTGAAATATATATATTATACTATGGTATAATTAAAAATGTACAGTACATCACAAAACATTAGATTCAAGCTAATTGTTAGTGTTGAGAATTTTTGATGAGAGCAGCATTGATTGTGGATATTGAACTCTTCGAATTAAAAGTATATAAAAACATTGATTTTAATAAAAACAGGCTTGTTTAAAGTTTATTACTTTATTTTCATCGCATCTTACTACCCACCTGAGGTGTAAGCCCTTATACTTACAGCTCAGACGGGCTTAAGCCAATCGTTGAGCTACGAGGAAGGTAACATTTAGGTTAAATATACCCACACATGCATAGGTGGATAGTGTGAAAAATTTGAGGAAATAGCACCCAAGTACATCTGGCGAGTCAAACTAGATGAGCCTTACACCTAATCTACTGGCCCACCAATGCAGGTTGAAGTTTATAATATTAATTTAAGTTTGAATAATACACCAGTATTTGCTAGGAATTAAATATGTACACTACATTCACCTTGAAAGGTAGCAAGCTTACCTTGGATTGTTCCACTATGTCGTAGCTTATAAGATAGGGCCATAGTAAAGTGAGTCAAGGTAAGACTTATACCGTTCTGTGTTCGCTGGGTGTACAAAAGTTTTAATTTTTTAAAGAAAACATTAGTAGAATTTAGCATTATAAAGTCACACACTTAGGGTGTGGTTTTGCAAATTTATATAAGATGCAATTTAGTACGTAAAGAAGAGTGGAATTTTTTGATTTACCAAAAAATATTTAGTTTGTATTATTGATGGTTCTGCTATACTCTTATAATTAATACTTAGCACCACGTCTTACTATCCGTTCTGGTTATACGCTTCAGTACAAATTACGCTACTAGGTTAGGAATTGGGAAGGTTGAATATAGAGGGGGTGAACCCATATTTGCATGGAGTGAGAGTGGAAAATCATTTAGGAAGAACCACCCCCAGTTAGCCTGGGTGAGAGTTAAACATTGATCTCCCCATCCTCGGCAGTCTAGCTCAGCACGAAATTAGCACGTAAGCTAACTACGCCACCGAGGCGGGTTTTCTGATATAGACCTCGCATTTAATATTAACACTTAAAATATTTTGCTTACCGTGTTAAACTAAGTATACACATTTTGTAATGTCATAATATTTTGAAATATACGTAGGCCTACTGTACATCATTTTTATTTTATAAAATATTTGGGATTTTATAATTTTACGATCAAAAAATTTGTGAGAATTAATTAATTATTATTAAGTTCTTTTTACTCTATGAATGCTTTTATAAACTTTAACCATTAATATATTAAAATTAACAATTATTGGTTCCTATGGACCATTTTCAATTTTGTCATTTATATGAATGTATAATCTAACTAAGGTTTAAATTTAAGCATTATTATATAAATATATATTTGTAATTATCACAGATGTTATAAGTACAATAAACTATCTTATATATACATCTGTTTCTATTATTAAATACTTCCATTTCCAGTCCTGGAAAACACATTCCTCTATAAATTGTGAATGGAGATGTTTGTGCTTGTTCAACATTGATTAAAAGAAACATAATATATGCAAATAATCCTCGATATTTCAGTGTTTTGGAGTGCTGTCATTATTTCAAGGGATTCAGAGCATTTGTACTAGTATACCAGTTTGAAATATAATTTTATTAGGACTAGCAGAGCTGGGTGTGTGATTACAGTGCCTACCTCTGAGTCTTAACGTGCGGCCGAAGGGAGCGCAAGTATTTTTACAGTTTTTCGAGCACTACATATTTTTTGGCCAAAAAACTTAAATATTTCTCTAGTAGCAACATATAATTTAGTGTTCTGCACATTCTAGTATCAACAGATCTTGAATATCTGTCAAGGGTGTCCTGGAATTTAGTAAAAACTTTTTCTCTTTATTTAAATATTTTCGACAAAATTCCAGGACACTCTTTACAGATATTTAAGATCTGTTGATATTAAAATGTGCAGAAAACTAAACTCTATGTTTCTACTGGAGAAATATTTGATTTGTTTTGGCCAAAAAAATGTTATGCTATAAAAACTGTAAAATAACTCGTGCTCCCTTCTGCCGCACCGTAAGGCCGGGCTTTAGTCTTGATTGGGTACCCTGGAGACGATTCGAAAATGATGTATTTTTCCATCTAACTTCAAATGAATGCTTAGTCTATTCTTTAAATTTGTTTATCTTTTCTCATTGATTACGATCGTTTATGTCGCCGTTTACTTGGATGGTAATAAGGGAACGTTAATTTTCTTATTCCTTCTGTATTTTTTATTATTTCTTCAAGCAATGACATATCAGCCATTTACATTTCATTAGCTTTTATTTCTATGTTTCTTACTACAAAGCCTAAAAGTTATAGCTCACAAAATAAGTAATACTTTAATTAAATGATTCATAAATCAATAATCTAACGAATGGGAAAAACAGAGGGATGAATAACAAGTATTTGAGAAGCCATCCCAAGTGCAATCAGTCAGTAGTAAAACCGAATTACAGCCCTCCTCCCGGGAAAGCTATTCAAGTTAACTGATTTTTTCTTCTTTAGCATATGCCTCTAGCGTTTTTTCGGCTAGACATTGCTGGTCTATTACTGGCAGTGGCGTGTAATGTAACCGTTTTCCAAAGTTTTGCCAACATGTATTTATGGTTACTTCACCCCAATGAGATGAAGCGATGATAATGATGATGATTATGCGTTGTCAGTAGAAGTCTTAAATCTAACTTAAGCATAATTAACCAAAGATGGCAACCATAGGAACACTTCTCTTTAAGAAAAAATACCTATGGTACTACCGGGAATCAAACCCGGATCCTCTAGACTAGTAGCCAGGAATGTTAACCACTAGACCGAGAAACCAGCCTTGTTGATGCTGAGCCATCCCTATTAATGGGTTCTCTCTCACTCTAAGAAGATGAGCTTCGATGGTCGACTGTTCTAGGCCATCATTCTCCCAATAGACTAGACATCTGAGGACGAGGATATCGAGGTTCGAGTCCCGGTCGGGTGTACTGAGGGTGGTTTTTACAAAATTGTTTTTTAGTCTCTCAAGGATATTTTTCTTCGATTCAAAATGAAGTAAATCAAGTTATTGTTTGAGATTACATATTATCAAGAGGAAATCTTTATTGAACCACCAATTTGAATTCAAATTTGTTTATAGCTTTTATAAACTTATATCTGGTGTGGCCGTTCCTCGCTCGGGTAATCAATAAAGTTACATTTTTTTGTTAGCATATGAAATTAGCCCCAGGGAAAAGTAGCCAATTCTTAGATTATGTTTAAATATGAATCTATTATTGGTTTAAAATGTGTTTCTAATTGCTAAACTAGACTGAACAATACAAAATTTGTCAATATAGATATAATCTGGATGTGTTATAAGAGCTTACATTTATTTTGAAGATTAAGTTATAACTTCTCCATACACAATATTTTGAACTCTTTCTTGTTGGTGCTAATAAAAAAAAGTGACACAATATAAATATTTGTAAATGGGTTTGAACAAATTATAATTACATTATAACAGTTTAGATTTTGGAAACGAAATTATTCATTTTCAACATTTCTGGCCTTAATTGATACGCTATTTTGAAACCATAGTATTAAATATTTTTTTTGTAATTTTCTAGATAACATTTTATTTACTTAAGACCTATCGAAATTCCGAATTTTAGATTTCTAGGATGCTTAGAAGTGTTTTAATATCTCATGATAACAAACAAATATCAAAACTGGATTGAATTAGGATATTCTACATCCAGCTGCACTCTCTATATTATCTTACAATATCAAGATAGCCATGAATCCAAGAACAATTCAATTTTCTACCACATAAAATGTTGTTGTTTGAATACGGGCCATTACCACACTCCTCCACGACTTGTCGTCAAAAGGTAAAGCATACAACGAAGTAGCCTGTTTGTCTTTGCTTTCTGCAACTTGGGTATGAAACTTGAGTCCAGAGGGTGTCTGTACTCAGCTTTTCTTCCACTTCCCATTCCATAATTTCAATTGCTCTATGAGCTACCAAAATAAGTACTATGGTAGAGAAACATCCTTTCCAAGTTTTAAGTTCAAACACCAATATAGGTTTGTTTTCAAAGAGTTACAATGATAGAATGACATTTTTCCTTGGACATTTTAGTTTTAGGTTCATTAAAATCAACATTGGTGGTTCATAATAAGCGAAATATTTTACCTACGGACCCTTTTGAAATGTATGTTTATTAGAACAAATTAATTGGGTGAATTACTGTATCCGGATGTTCACTACATCCAAGTTCACTAAATCCAGAGTTGACTAACCAGCTAGGATGTTCAAGAAGGTGCCTGTTGTGAAGAATAAGCACTGTCTTAATAAGACTCCTACCGTTCTTGAAATTTGAAGTTTTGCAGCATGTAGATCTTCCTGAGCATTTCATCGTTAAACGTGAGAATATATTATAAGTACATCTCGATCAGTGATTACATCTTTTAACAATCCGTACCAGTTAAATAGCCTTCAGACAGTGTCTCAATACAAGTGCAATGCCAGTAGTTTAGCCGTGTGGGAAAAGATAATCTGAAATATTACTCAATAACTATCCTTACTTAACCGAGCTGCTAGTTTTATCTATATAACTGGTAAGGATAACATCTTTTTTGTGTACTATGGAAATTTTCATAGGTTAACTTTTATAAATATATAGAGCGAAGTTTTAAACTGAATAATTTACTCATGTTAAGTAGCACATAATAAATGGAAGATTGGTATGAATGTCAGTTTTATCAATGGGAAGTGAATAAATTTTGTGTGGGCAATCCTTAAAGAATGTGAACAAATTCTAGAGCTCATGAAGTAGATATAAATCGAATATGTAGAAGGCCTCGTTCTAATAAA
Source organism: Timema bartmani (assembly GCA_902151455.1). Taxonomy (NCBI): domain Eukaryota; kingdom Metazoa; phylum Arthropoda; class Insecta; order Phasmatodea; family Timematidae; genus Timema; species Timema bartmani. The sequence continues at coordinate 477,562 of CABFWB010000015.1, read as the reverse complement.
ACTTGTTTTGAATTAATAGCAATTTTTTTATGATCTTTAACATGTTTAAGTATGTTTATCTACCTGTCTTTAATCAGTAAATTCTAGTGTTAATCTTTCTACTTTTATATTGTCATAGTGCTATAATTTATATACATTTTGGATCATTATGATAGTTATATGACTACTGCATGTTTAGGTTAATGACCATTTAGGATATTTTTATTAGGTCTAGACTATTGGAGCTAGGTTAGGTTTATTGTAATAATAAAAGCAAATGTGTTTCATTTACATAGTTTCATTCACTAGACATGTAAATACCTGCATGCCTAAAATTATTCTATTTTTCAGCCTTCCTCTAGACGATTTGATACCTATTTAGACTAGGAAATGGTAGCATTGAAGCATACTGCTTTACTTAGGTTGAGGAACATGAATTCGTTTAATCTCCTACGATGTATGTCTCTGATCAAACCATAGTGCTCACTTACAGAGACCAGTTTGGAATAGGGAAGAGTATCAATGAAGTATAATTATTGACTAATATAATACATTATTAACCTGTTCAATGTCATACGATGTATGACTGATCAATGAATAGTGATAAAGTACATATATCGTGTATCAATCATAATGAACGAATAAAAAGGTACATAGTTATACCGTTTAGGTAATATCAAGCTTGACTTATTTTTTAACACAGAGTCCGAGTCGAGTTATACGCTTATGCACTAATTGCACTAATAGTTTTTAGGGATTAGGATGGTTATATAAAGAGAAAGTGTACCAAAATTTGCCTGGAGGGTGGGTGAAAACCATTTTGGAAAAACCGTCCTTAGTACACCCGACTAAGATTCGAACCTCACTCAATTCGTGATCAGCAGTCTTGTCTACCACGAGAGTTGTGCCTTAGACAATGTGGCCACCGAAGCGGGTTTCCATTAAATAAACTATTAAATAACCTATGTTGGTAAACAAATACACTAAAATCAATTATTTTCCTTTTTTTATAAAAGAGTAAAAGGGTTCCGCTTAAGTGGACACAAGGTCTAAGGCGTCACTTTCGCAATAGACTGGCTTCCAACTATGGGGAGATAGGGGTTAGAATCCCGGTCAGGTGTACTCAGTGTGGTTTTTACTAGATTTTTTTTACCATCCCTCTACGCAAATGTGGATACCCTTACTCTAAATTCAACCTTCCTCATCTCTAACACATTCACATAATTAGTACATTAGCGTACAGCCCAAGCGGGTAATAAGAAGCGGTATTTAAAAAAAATAGAGTAAAAGTATTCAAATTTTCTTCATTTTAGTTGATAGAATTTATTTTTCATAAATCTAATTTGATTTTTTTAGTTCCGAATGAATTATTACATTATTGATAAAAGGTTTTAGTAGAGTGAATGTTTTATTGACAAACCTGTGGATGAGTTGCTGGAACATGATAAATCCTTTTTCCGAATTGCCTCATTTGATTCCAGGCATGATGGCTGGTGGCCAGGTTTACTCTTGTGGCTTGCACCCGGTCTTATCGGCGCAATTAGGACAAGAATCATTTTGTAGGAGGTGCGGCTGAAGTAGTTCAGTAGTCATGCAGGTGTTGGGGTGAGGGGGGAAGGGCAGGCGGGATTGCTCGATGGCGAACTGTTTGCCCCCATCAATCTCAATCCAATTTATCTTGACTAGTAATCTGGACAGAATGTTACCCCCTCTCATTTCAGCTAATGCTAGCACGAAAATATCTGGCCACAGGTAGGCCTTCATTCTTCTCCACATACCAACCTAGAAGTGGGAAAAAAAATTTGAAATGATTACATTGATTTGGATACCTGAAAAACTATAATAATTAGAGTTTATTTTACCTTCGTACACATTTATCTTATGGCAAATTGTTGATATAAACAATAAATATAATTTACATAACATAAAATTATTAATGATTACTATAATTAAAAATTAAGGTTAAAACGTATTTTAATGTAAGGTTGAACCAAAATTTTTATAATGAGAAATAATATTTAATTCGAAATATGATGTTAAATAAATATATTTTCAATTGTGTATCAAAAAGTACTAGTAAAAAATGAATCATCAATGCTTCCCAACAGTTGCTCCATTCATTCTTTCAGCATAGTTACACTAATGAGGGTGTGGATGAGGAGGAGGAAGGCAGAATTTATAGAAAATATACTCGCATTAGCATGGATAGGAAATAGAAAACCGTTTATAAATAAGACACTCATAGTAAAACCAGGTGTGATTATAACCCTTTAATTCCAGAAAACCAGATCAAACGAGTTTGTCTCTCTAGCCTAAGTGTTCATATATAAATGCAAGTTGCAGTTAATTTACAGATTCTTTTTGACAAAAGATGTATAGCCTACCAAATATATTCGTTGGTTCAACATAATCGTTCACTTTCATTTTTTCATTATTTACCACACAATATTAAAACAATAATGATGTATACATTTAAATTTATGGAAAATAACCAAACATATTAACGCAATACATGTTTATGCTTATTACTTTACTTAAATGAAGGTGAGAGTTTTTATAAAGACAATTTATTATATATAGTCCTTAATACACTTTTACTTATCTTGCATTATTATTGACAATCTAACAGTGATTAAATATTAGTGTCTCTTTATTTTTCAAAATAAAACCTTCTAATTAATTTAATTGATGGGAACGTGGGCTAAGGCATTTGAAGGGGGCTACAGGAAACTGGAGTTTGGAATTCACACTCCACCATAGTGTATTAGTATATATTTTCGAAGTGATTTTCAACTCTCCCTCCAGGCAAATACTGTTAAAATGTATTATAATTATATCTTCTTCATCTTTACTTCTTTAGTGTATAAGTAATTTTTAGGTTAGTTCGGAAGGGGAATAATAGTTCTAAAAGTATTTACGTCAACTCAAATATATTGTCAGACACTGAATACTATTATATGAATGAAACCAAAAATGTAATCAAATTACAGATGACTTAGCTGCGAATCAAACAATTTCTCNAAAAAAAAAGATACGAATATTCAAACATGACCTCAAAAATGATTTCTGACACTTTAAACTTAAATATATATTATATTGAATATTATTTCCAAAATAGTCCAAAACACTATTACCTCCAACAGAACTATAAACCCACACAGGCATCCATAAATGTTCAAGACCATTAATGTTGTATTTAAAAAAGAATCACCTTTATAACTACTTACATAGAAATACTTGAACAAAGTGAATTTAAATCATTTAAAAGTGGTGTTCCTCTTCATTCGTAAATATATATTTCAAGAACAACAATAGTTTCATTTTTAGAATAAATAAATGTAATTGTTAACCCCTTTCATTCTAGTTATACTAGTGTGTTTTTTTATTCAAACTACAATGAATGTTTGGTATAAATTATTAAATAGATTATATTATTAAAATAGCTTGTTGCATTACACTACGCAGTGAGCCACGTGATGCAGTGAATTATAACATTATTTAGTTCTATGACAGTTTGTAAAACCCAATAGATTGTAAAATAATTTTAACCAAACTTTGAATGTAAGCCTCGAATTTATGTTGTGTCTCTATTATTTGGTATCAGATACTAAAATTATGAATGATAACACATTTTGTACATGTACAATGGTAAAAAATAAACTAACAAAAGTTCAGATTGGATTAACAAATTGTCCTTCTTTGTGACATAATTATTAGTTTTGACTTATTTTAGGGCCTTGGTCAGAGATAACAATCGAATTCGAGAAATTATAAAGAATATATTTGGCTTTTAGAAAGTAAAAATACCCTCACAAGTTGTCACAGTGTCTAACGTTAGAATTGCAATATATGTAATTGTCGATGACGGATAGGTTGAGCTTAGGAGACTGATCAAGAGATATTGTTCATTACCCCTACGGCATTTCTCTCCTATCTCCGCCAATGCGGATTGCGGGTGTCTCTACTTTACAAAGCCTCACTGCCCTTTGGTTAAAACCGTTAATTCTGCTAGAAGCAACACAATATGCACTATCAATTTTTAAAACTTAATCTAATATTTTAATAAACACTTTTGATTTTGCGTGCATGAAGTGTTTGTAGCAATAATATGCTATGCCCCAATTAATAATTCATAATCATGGATAATAATTAATCTTTTTCCTTAATTTTACTCAAACATTGAACATTCAGAAGTTAGATACTAATAATACTTAGCACCGCGTCTTACTAACCGTTCGGGTTGTACACTTAAGTACTAATCACGCTAATGGATTAGGAATTGGGAAGGTTGAATATAGAGGAAGTGAACCCGCATTTGCGTAGAGGTAGAGTGGAAAACCATTTAGGAAAAACCATCCCAAGTTCACTGGAACGAGATTTGAACCTCGAGCTCCCCGTCCTCATCAGTCTAATTCAACACGAATCTAGCGCGTTAACTAAGTACGCCACCGAGGCAGGTCAGAAATTAAAGACATTATTTGGTTGCTATTTGTAAGAAAGTGTAGTCTTACAATTAATATTAACTATAATGGCTACCTGCTTTGGTGGCCGAATGGCTTGTGGCGTTACTCTCGTGTTGGTCTAGACTGCCGATTACAGGGAGATCAGGGTTTGAATCCTGATCGGGTGTACTGAGGGTGGTTTTTAAAAAAATTCCTATTTCCCTCCAAACAAATACGGGTCCACTTTCTTTAAATTTACCTTCCTCATTCCTAACTCATTAGTAGATAGCATATATGTGTATAACCTGAACAGGTAGTAAGACACTGTACTATAAAAACAAACTAAAACTCTTTAAGTTTTGTGTCATAGCACATTAGTCCCTAAAGCTCTAAGCGGTTAAGAGGGTATCAGATAAATAGATGTTAACAACATATCTATTAACACAATAAAAATAGAATCCCATCTACCACTTTATATCGTATATGTTAGACAAAGAGGCACAAATTACTTTAAAAATACCTCTTCGTCCGAAGGAGGCAGGAAAATATAGATCCTTTTTTTATTATTTTGAAACCATATTTGATTTCAACCTTTACTTTCCCTTTCCCAACTTCCTGTAACTTTATTAATGCACAGTACTTAAAATTACTAAACAGTAATATTATTACAATTTAAACGTAATATTTTATCATTTAGATTCAAATGTATTCACTCTTTTTTCCTGATTATGCAGAGACTTATATCACCATTTATCAACAAATTGTTTAATTACTGCCTTAACCATCAATGAGTCTAATAGTACCTGGACTGTATCCTTAATGAATAACAAATCAATTGTACTCCACTCAATTTCTTAGCTCGTTAAAATTTGGCTATTCATAGTCTGAAGGACGATCATAAATATGAATTAGGTCATCAATATTTTATTTTTGATACTCGATTCTGATTTTTCTATGACAGTAATTTGATTTAATAGCTACGAATAATTATTTATGACGTATATATATATATTCGAGAAATCACACATAACGATTTCGAGTTAGTTAATCAAGTGTAATGAACGATATATATTTTGAGTAGAGCTAAATATTTAAGTAAAAATACTAAGATTTGAATATGGTTTGTGTGGAAAATTTTGTCAAGCTTTAATGTGACTTCGTATTTATCTAAGCTCTTCAAATTCAAAACTTTTGCACTATTTATCATGTTCTTATTCAAATTAAAACCTAGACATGGGAATCAAACCCAAGTCCTAACGAGATGAACAGGATAGATTATTGGCAGGCAAAACTAATGGTCCCGTATTTGATTCCCTTGTACGGGTTTGTCAATTTTAAATTAATTGAATTCGATTCATTTATCAAGACTGATTCTGTGGACAATCATCACGTATCCAGTTTGGATACACATGAAACAAAGAGTTTCAATAAATTGTCATATGAAACATTAAAGTAAATTGTTAAGTAAAGTGCATGTGTCTATAAAAATAATGAACATACATAAATTGGCTAAGACTGTAGTTCCTCTCCAAAACGAGATATGGTTTAGTTTGGAAATGAATGTACTGCGGCATGACCCAAAGACGTAGAGAAAGGAAGGGTGGAGTTCAGATAGACAGAGGGTTAGAGGGATGAAGGGGGAAATATACGCAAAGACACGCACACCATATAGACAACCTAACAAATCACGTGCGCCCTCCACAATTATCGTGACTGACAGTTCAAACCAGGCTTGTTTGTTACTCCACAAAGTAACCACATTTTTGACGACCTGATAAAATCAACACAGCTTTTCGGTGATAAAAGACTATACAAAAATTTAAGGACATTTTATGTGCACGATTTCTTTCGTAGGGATTACAAAAATAAATAAATATATATAATTAAAACCTACCCTAAATCTACTCAATCGAAGATACTCGTTTTGTAAAAGTAAATGTACATACGTATATCCGTCTCACTTCACTGGCATAACATCTAACATAGGTAGGTAATTTATTTGGAAAAAGGTGTTACATTGTGGTGTAGTTTTCTGTATTATACTTTAATAAAGTCGAATTGTGCTGATACCAGTGAAGCAGTTTACCAGTTTTAAAAAAATAACTAAGGTTAAAACAAATAGGTATTTTAAAATGTTAAAAATACTTATATGATCTCTATTTCACTGTTTGCAACTGAGATGCGTATAAAACCGTACTTATAAGGTTAATGTACCTAATATGCCTATTAGTAGTCTGAGAAACAGACTATTAGTAGTCTGAGAAACAGACTATTAATACTGTCAGAAAGAGACCGAAATATTCTAAGGTGGACAGAAAAACTCATGGCATAGGCATATTTACTATTTAGAAAATTATTTATAATATATTTTATATTTTTCTCTTTTACATAATTGCTACAATATAGCATCTAGCTTATATAATATACTAGAGTAGATATTTTAAAACATTCAGTCATAATTGTGTTGAATATTAAGTTTTAGTACCTCTGATGGTTTCAGGTAAGTTTATCTACAAAAAAACACTAATAGTTACTTAACTTTTAATTTAGTGTTTAGTAAAGAAGGATAAACCAGTTTCAATATTATAAGCTTAATACAATGGCAGTAATTAATCCTGGTTCAAATAAACATAGTAAAGACGTACTACCAAATGAGGTAATTTATCAAACTCATTAGAAATTTTGAAAACATATTAGATAGAAGGGGTATGAATTGATTCAAATTGAATTTTAGGAAGTACACGAGCTTTTTTTTTTTTTTCGACAGAATATTATGAAACTCCATTGCAGGTGAAAATATCCCGTTTGGAGGAACTAAAGTTTAAAGCACGTTCCGTTGAGTAAGTCGGACAAGTTAATACACACCTAGCCCCTCTATACCATACATACCAAAATATTAATGCAATGACTTGTGATCTTAAAACATTATGGCCTACTGAAATATGAAGTTTTACATTTAAAAAAGTTGAGTTCTTTAATGATGTTTGATCAGTTTTGAATAAAGTCTTATATATATGGAGATTATTTAAATATGTATATATATATTTAAATACTCTCCAAGTTTTTTCAAAGAAATTAATAACATTTTTGATAGGGGGTTCAAGTATTGTTTAAATAATAAATACAATTATGCCCGCCTTCATTTAATACATGTCATACATCTTTTCACTATACGAACCTTTTGAAAGTATTTGAGAATTTGAGAATATACAATACATCACTTAATAACACGATACTTGTTGAGGCAGCTTCTTTTCCAATTGTTTGGCATTAGATAAGGGAAAGGGAGAGCCAGAGCCTTGTAATAGTTTTTTAGTTCCTACAGAACTACCTAAGTTAGCCTTGGTTTACCCTGAAATGTAGCAAACTTACCTTGTATGGCTCCACTATGGCAGAACTTACAAGACCGGGCCACAGCGTATTTCATCAAGGTAAGACCATTAACTTTCAGGGTAAGTGGCGCGTATCTGTTCCCTGAGAAAGAGCGGGTCAACCTTGATGGAGTATCACAATATTACTCTATATTCAGTGGTGGATCACCGCACAGGTGCAAGAAGCGCCTGCTTAGGGCCTCTGTATCACAGGGGACTCAAAAAATTAAAACTATATATATTCATTTAAAACGTTTTATTAATTGATAAAAAAAAATATAACATAGTAAGAATACTGTTGATCCTAGGTGGGCCATTTATAGAGTTTGAAATATGCAAGGAAACATACCGGATTTATTAGTTTGTAAATATTGTGTAATGAGTGAGAAGAGTTATTTTAAAACTATTACGACGAGGTTTCGCTTTCAACATAGTCTTACAAACATCCCGGACCATAATACTCCATAGGAACCAGACCCTCCTAGTCTTGGGTAAGCTATTGCACTCTCCTATGAAACCAAAATCGCTGCAAAGCGACACAAATTCCAGCCATTGCTCTGAAAGAAATCGCGCTGTACTAATTAAGAGAGAAAATTACGCAGCACATTACCAAAAATATAAGCTATGTCACGTGTGTAGCCACTCGAATCCTCTAACTTTGAGATAAATCTCCAAATTCCAGGCTCTTCAAGTTTGAATACATATGGGAGTCAGATATCAAGTAAATATTCAACAGGTGCACAACTATAAGCAAGTCCTGGGAACCTAAGTTTCAAGTAATTGAAATAAGCAATCATTTATGATCAATTTAATCGATATAGTTTGTATTTTATGGTACATAGTGAAAGTACCTGCTACTACCCCAAGAAGCAAGACCAGAATGCTTCTTTCAAGGCAATGCCTTGATATTTGTTTTGAGAGAGTTTTGGAAATTAGATCGCTACAATCCATTCCTTCCGGGTTTGATTAAGGAGTGTTTTATTTTTAATTCACTTACCAAACAAAGCATATTAATTACTTAATTTAAGATTTAAATATTAGAAGGGCATCTTCGTGGAAAAGGAGAATTGATGGGAAATTAACACATGAAATTCCATGACAAGTTCACCTGGATGGGTTTTGAACACCAACCTCCCCATTGACTGTGGAGTTTAAGGAGAGTGTAACTTCCTAAGACCTTTAAACCACCTCTGTTTGTTGTCATAAGGGTTATCCACTCACCTAACTTCAGCGGTATATATTTAATCGTCCGCGATCTAGCTATTGAAGAGAGTAAGTAGCAACACCAACACGAAGAAAGGCCATTCTGGTTCTCCCACATAATTCAAGGTGATCACTTGCTATCGTTCCCATCTCACCAGGTCTCGATGAATGGAAGGAAGAGGTGGGTCGTCATGGGGTGCAAGAGGGGGAATGTAGCAACTTCGGGATTTATTGATGAGCCCTCAACCTCAATCCGGAGGCAGAGGGAGCGGTGGGAGGTATGCTTAGGGTCAGAGGTGGCCAATGCGGCCTTTGCACGCAAATGTTATCATAGCACGCAGCTCAGTACAGAATATTGGGGATCGGAGTTTGTCAGGCACTAACATTATCTTGTACCCTATACAACTTGCACAAAAAATAGACTAGAGTAAAGAGTTAGATTGAGAAGCTAACTAATATATATTTTAGCATCATTTTATATTTATTTTTGTGGTATAAATATACCATAATGTTATGAGAGTGATTATAAGCTTGATTATTAAACTAATGTAGCGATGTTTAACATGCTGAGCAATTCAGGTTAGACTGCAAGAAAAGTTTTGAATTAATGGGTAACAAGCAAATGGAGAAGCTGTCAGATTTTAATGAGCAATATTCTAAAATGAGTAAATTTATAAGAAATTATTTGTGTGTGCCTTGAAGCCAAGATATTTAATTTTTAAGTATATATTTACATATTTTAAATCTTCCAAAATTAAATGATTTTTAAAGTATTTTATAACCCACTTCAGTGGCCGCATGGTCTAAGGCGCTACTCTCGTAGTATACCAGACTGCCGCTGAGGTTCAAATCTCGGTCAAGAGTACTGAAGGTGATTTTTACAAAATTATTTTACACTCTCCCTCCATGAAAAAACGGGTACACTTTCTCTAAATATAGCCTGCCTAGTCCCTAGAACCATTAGCGTTATTAGTACATATACGTATAACGTGAATGGCGTAGTTTAGCTAACGCACTAGTTTCATGTTTACTTAGACTGCCGAGGACGGGGAGATCGAGGTTCGAATCTCGCTCGGGTGAACTGGGGAGGGGGTTTTCCTAATGGTTTTCCACTCTCCCTCCACGCAAATGCGGGTTCAATTCCTCTGTATTCAACCTTCCCAATGCCTAACCCATTGAGTTAGTACCTAGGCATATTGCCCGAATGGATAATAAGACGTAGTGCCAAATTAAAAAATAATAATATTTTAAAACGTTTATTAAAGAAAATTGTCGGCCCTACGTTATAAAATTGCAACTATTGTTAAAAGCGCTCGCTAATCAGGAAGAGTTGGGCATTATTGATATAGATGTTCACCAAAATCATTACTTAAAATTCCAAAAGATGGTTTTGATTTGAATTACTAACATCGATATCACTTCTAGCTCCAATCTATGTACAGAACAAGTGTTGAAATATATTATTTTTTCTTTTAAGGATTTGTAAAAGAGACGCCACTTTTTCGCACTGTTTAAACTTTTTGTATATTTACTCTAACTAGCTTAAGAAACATGTTCTTAGCATTTTTCTGTATAAAAATGTTCCTTTAATTTTTTTGTTTTTAAATTTAAATATTTGATTCAAGATTTATACTCAGATATAGAGTTTAATATCATGACTGCTAACAACTTTTGTTAGTGCTTTCACTAAATGGGGCTTTCTTGACTTGCCTAACTGTTTATTAATATATAAAACATATTTAATGTTTGGTCAAAAATCTTTATGTACCTATGATGAATAGAAATACGTTATCCATAATTTAAAATATGAAACAAATTATACTATAAGCAAACTGTTAAAATAATCACAAATAATATTTCAAGAAAGAGCTAGGGTATAATGAGACATATATTATTCTATAACCAAATTGTTAATATAGCTACAAAAACTATTTGATTAGATTGTAGTAAAAATTGGTTTCCTATCATTTATGTAAATATATATTTATTCTAACTACGATAAGATTAGTGGTGATAGTAAAGTAATTTAAATAAGTATGGTAGTATTCACGTTCCAAAATTGATATGAATTGAAGAATATTGATAATAGATAATTATAATAAATATATAAAATATACTAAAAAATTAACTATCATGCTCACACTGACCCAATTTTCTTGAGTCATACATTTAGACTCATAATAATAATTGGTGATGGATAAAGGCATTTTTATTAATAAAATATTTTCTCTTTCTTTGAACCTTACAACACGTCCAATATATCAGCATCTGACTACATTTGTTTTTTGTCATCAATAGTGGGTTAAAAAGTTAAGGTAGAATTAGGAGGAATGTACCAGCATCTGCTTAGAAGCGGGGGTGGGAATAACCACTTTCATTACACCCGGTCAGGATTCAAATTCGACCTCACTGACACCGGCAAATTACAAAATAGAAATATACGTTTAGTCTGAATGCACACTAATGCGTGTATGCACTAAATCGTAGTCCAACAAATCAATCTATAGTATAGTGTATTAGTGGTACAATGCAATATTTTAAAGATATAGTCCAGTCTCTAAAGGAGTAGAGTAAGCTGATACCAAAGAAAAGCTAGCCACTATCTACTATCATACAGCCATTTATCTAGCCATATGATTTGCAAATCAATACGTTAATTTGTTGTGACATTTGGTAGTCAAAACTTTCATAACGAACAATTTTGTTTTTAATAACGTTTTTCTTGAATCTTTTTGAAATCTTCTGCTAGCAGTTAGTTACCACTATCCCTATGGCAAATGAACTTTAGTTGCACTATGCCTCTTATAAGCTGTTCCGAATATTCATATAGGCCTATTTACATCAATGTGTTATATATAAGGATGGTAGAATTAGTATAACATGTACTGTATCTATGTTGGCGTATAGGAGAAACCACTGCAGAAAAATATACCTCAGTACATTCGAACAGAATTCAAAACCTCAAACTCACGTCACTGATAAACCAGACATAAGACACATACACACTATTATTCATTTTATCGACACTGATGATATCTCTCGAGAGTCGTGTATCATATAATTTGATAAATTAATAACTGATACAGTTGCTTATAATAATTTAACTATTCGGATACCATTTGTTACCATGACCAGTTCCGTTGGCCCATTTTTATTAAATCTGCTAAATAAACAAACAGATATATACAACTAACAACGGTCTTAGCACTCGGCATGAAATTATTCTTTATGGTCTAGTTAAAAAAAAACGTTTATATAAGTACGTTAAATCTATTAGTCTTTATGAGAATCAATAGGAACGATTACCCACATCAGTGGTCGAGAGGTCTAAGACATTATACTCACAATATACTGGATTGAATCATGGTAAGGATTACTGGGTGTGTTTTTTAAATATTTTTCACATCCCCTTAAGGAGAGGAAGTATTGTGATCGCCAAAAATATAGAATTCAAAACTTTGATGGCTGTTTACGTTTCATAACCCTCTGAATCCAAGAAAGTTATTTTTGAGACATCGTTGTTTTGTCTGTCTCTCTGTGTGTCTGTGTCTCGGCCATGAACTTTATGAAGCATTGAGGAACTAACCACTACCTCGTAGTATTAAGACCCGAGATTGATGTTAGAAATATATCTAAACTAGTAGTCTACAGTAAGTGGCATCATACGAAGTTATCTCACCCTAAGGAGAAAGAGATTAAAGATAAAAAATCATCGTTAAGTTAAACTATCTAATGTAATTAATTTTAAAACTTGCGTCAGTGGCCGCATGGTCTAAGGCATCACTCACAATATACCAGACTTCTGATGATAGGGAGGTTGGTGTTTGAATCCCGGTCGGTTATACTGTAAGGGTATGTCCTGAATGGTTTTCCACTCTTCCTCCATGCAAATGAGGGTACACGTCCTTTAAATTTTAACCTTACTCATAACGAGCTCATCAGAATAATTAGTCCTACATATGCGTATAAACCTATTAACAGCCAATAATTTTATCTTCCTATTCATTCTTAGAGCAGGAATAGTTTGCTCATCGAACCACGAAAGATGCTTGTTTTGTAGAAGACGTGTATTTAGGATGGATAAAATGGACTAACTACTGGATATTGTTGACCACGATGCAGATCTGGGAGTTATTTAAGGAGACCATACCTTATTGCTCTGCAAAGAGTCCATTGCTGAGTTTCAGCAATATATCGACAAATAAGTCTAGTTTTTGTCCTCGCACAGGTGGATTATCATGTTACTTGACAGGGAAAGTTTCACAGCGTCTGAGCATATGTAGGGTATTCTCAGGACTAGTAACTTCTGGAATTACCTGTGGAGTTAGTCACAAGTCTCCTGAGAACAATACGACGATTCCTCTTAAGGACGAATTGTTACTTATGATAGCTCTCAGAGTTCGATCTAGATCTTCAAATGAGGACTTTTACGACATTGTATTCATTCCATAATATAAGAGATAATCTTTGCAGTAATATTGATTTAAGCCTTTGTTCGTTATGTTACACGTGGCAATTTGGTCATCATAAAAATGCTAAGATAATTTAAATGTCACATTCACTCATCTTCCCCTTTCTATTATTATTATTAATAATAATAATAATAATAATAATATACCCGATGAAGCCACTCCAGAGTTAAGACATCCCTCAAACCTGAGCTTAGTCCAGAATAAATTCGTTATAAAAGTGTTTCCATTACCTTCGGTTGCATCTTAAGAAAACTCTTTTCCTATTTGATCAAGAAACCTCTATAATACTATTATGTATATAGTAGGTTTTTTGTTTGAAATGGAGTCATGCTTATATTCAAAGTTTATAATAGTAATGGCTGGTCGTTTGTCTTCTCCCTCAATTTGTCTCTATAAAATATAAATTCGCACAAACTGTCTCCTAGAAGATGAGACAATTCCTTCGCGCTTTGGTTCAAGAGAGACCTTACCATTTGTTTGAGTATACTATAACCTATTTTAAAAACATTTTCATTTAAGTCCAATTTCTGTACCGATAGCTATGTTCTGATTCTATTTTCAATATCTTCCGGCATGCTTTCCCTGTGGATGAGCCAAGTGGTGAGAGGAGCTTTCATGTGAAGAATATTAAAATTACGTAGAGCATATATCTCGGTGAGGAAGAAGAGAGAACACAAAACGGCTTGTGATAAAGTACTGTTTTAGTGTGAATCATCCTCTGAGATTCACAGTGCTTTGAAATCTAATGAGTATTAAACATGTTTTACGTCTTTCACTGAACGTAAATTTTCAATTGAGGTTGAACATTTGACGATATAGAGCTGCATTCTCACATTGTAACATACTGTACTATTAAGGTGTATGGTATATACTCGGGTTATTTAACCAACCTTCATACTCAGGGTGGTTCCTTAACCGAACCACCTTCCTTTCCACCCTGGAATTTCTTGATTTGCTAAGCTTTACATTTCTACCAACCGATTGAAGCTCTCAAATATTAAAATATCAATTTTAGCTTGCTAAAATATCGCCCAAAGCTGGAAATTGAGATCAAAAATCACAAATTGCATTATCTCAATAGCAACTCTTAGGTAGGGAAAAAAAATTAATCCCCATACTGAACAATACATTTGAGGAGTTCCTTAGCTTTAGAGATATTAAAATTTCCAAAGATTTTTAGAAGCATCTTGCAAACCAAAATATATTTATAGAGCTGAAAACTGTCAATATCATTGCTATGAAAACTGTCAATATCAGTGCTATGAAACTGTCCAAGGTTGAGCCAACTTTTCTTCAAGATGTTTAGGTCATCGTTTGAGTCAAGAAAAAGCCATTTATAAATAAATAAATGCAAATGTTGAATTCAAATAATTAAGACGAACAAATCTTTCTTCTATTTCATTATGAAATTGATCAATATCTCCTTTCATTATTCTTATTATTTATTCTATTGCAGCGAGCCATACACCCTTGGATTTTTCACCAGGAATTTGTTTCTTCTTAATGGGTCGTCTTTATACTTGAATGGCCCATCAATCAAACAGTTTCAACCCCGCTTCAAGTCATTCATTTGATAATGATTCTAGATTTCTTAAAAAAACATCTTGAAGGACTTTTAAAACGTAAGCAGCAGTAGGAAAGTTCATGTTCTTATCTTGGGGTCGTTTTTAAACATGATCAATCTGAGCAATAATTTTGTGCCAAAATCCAAGCAAAGCAAAAATATTAAAAGTCAAAATTTGATTCATTACCTGCTTTGCGTAACTTATTGTATCAGCAGTTCGTTTTAATTATGAATCATGCTTTGCAAGACTTCCACTATAGGATCAAAGTGATCATGAACTTGCTTCACAGCTTCAGTTCTAGAACTCCATAGAGTTTAAGACTCAGATTTGATTTATTAGTATGAAAGCTTGCATCTTTTTCCAACAGAGAGTCGAACGCGAATACATTGACTGAATCGTACTAAAAAGTCACCATCAGAGAATCATGCACGCACTCTAGCCAAATTGAGAGAATTATTATCATCGTTCACAAAAATAGCTTTACTATTTTCTTATAACCGTCCATAGCTGCAGCATTGTTATTGCAAGTATGTAGACCGACAGTCTTAAAATTACATTTTGTATTTTCCCAGTTGGTCATAAATTACTTCGAAGGTGATTTTAGCATAATTTTGTTTTAGTTGGATAAATACAAGAAATAAATCTTTTTCGTTACTTTCTTCTGAAAATCAATCAACAAAGCGAACTGTTTGTGCCATTTGCTCTCAATGTACCTAATTTTGGAGTAGAACTAAACACAATGCCAAAATATTTAGCCCTTTAATTTATGGTGAAGAGTAGAAGCCAACAGCTGTTTAAACTTATTTTGCACTAAAGGAGATAAATTTGATGTTATACCAGAGTGTTTTTTTTACATTTCTAAGATGTTCTTTCATGACATGATCAATATTTTCCAACAATATTAGTAATCCTAGGAAATTTTGAATGGTATTTTCCGCTTCCTGTCAAAGGTATCCCTATGGTCACGCAATCAAAGGTTTCTAGTTGCTATACATTTTATGCAATAACGAATTCTGTAGAAAACATCTTGCCATCTTTGTTTTTCTCTTACAATTTGAACCTAAAGTTCTTTGTTAATTTATGGTAAACAGTGTAAGCCGTAGCCTGAATGGATTCGTTTTGCATTGAGTTAAACAGTTTCGATGATTTTTTTTTATATGTCCATGGGTGCTAGGCCTTTCTGGTGCTTTCTAATAATGAACCCAATTTTCCCTTTAGCAAAGGCTAATCATCAGTTTGAGAAAATGGCAAATAATAAAAACAAAATGCTTTTTTTTTTATCCTTAGAATAAACAAGCCAGGATAACCAAACTTCTTCTTCATATTCATTTCTTAGCTTTCTTTTAAACTATATATTTTATTCATTAAACGATTCTATGTTGGAATAAAAACATCTTTAAAATTTTGAACATACTTCGAACAGAAGCTGATCTCAATTTTATCCTCAGTGCATTTAACAAAATGACTTTCTTTTATGTCTTATCAAACTCGAATAATACGGCAAAAAACATTTGAAAGCCCTGATGGTTAAACCCCAAAAAAAATTCTATTCAGTAAAAGCAAGATATAAATATATATTTTGTCAATTATAAAAATGGTAGCCTTTAAATTTGTCCAAATAAGTAGGAGTAGACAAATACCCATCAATTTGTCAACACAATTTATTTTAATTTTTTTTTTACTTTGACTCGATTGATTTTTCCTAACATTTAAAGAAATAATATCATTACTATATCGATACCGGGTCATGGGCAAGATGTTTAGTTCGTAATACGTATAATTTTCAGCAATGCCCATCCAACTCTGAGATTCTTTGTTCATTAGTATCCAGGCGGAATCCAATTTTTCAGTCTGTTATTTTAAATTATAATACCTTATAGCTTGTGTTAGATTACTGCAATAACAAACTTAAAACCCGTTTCTGTATTTGCATAATATAAGGCTTCACTCTCGCAATAGACTAAATTGCCGATGACGCTGACGGGGGGATCGGGGCTCGAATCTTGGCCGGGTGTATTTTACTGCTTGGCTTACCCTTCATGTAAACGGAGGTAGGCTTACTCTTCCCTTACACATTAGCGTAATTAGTACATATGCGTATAGTCCTAATGGGTAGTAAGATATGCTGATTAAAAAACAAAAAATTGTTACATTTATTATACATTCTGTTTACTATAAACGCTTTGTCTTATGTTGGCATTCTTCCATATAACCCTACCATTTATTCTGTACCATATTGAAAACAAGAAAGGTAAGATTGCTACCCTTCAGGGTAAGCACAGTGTACAATCCAAAATATATATACTCTATAGCTCGCACCTTGTTTACCGATTTTGGGGAGTTCATGGTTAAATTCCAGTCAGGTATGCTAAAATGTTTTCCAATTTTTTTTTTCAATTTCGCTCTACGCGAATAGGGTACATTTTACCTTATATTCTTTCTAATTTCTGCCCCATTAATGTAATGCGGATATCCCAGACAGAAAAGAAAAGCTTATAGTCTACATTATTTGTGTGGTTTTAAATTTACTTATCAAAAAGGTAAAAGCAAATCAAAATTATGATGATACAATATTATTTTAATGATTGTAATAACTTTACGTAATAACTAGTATCTTTTTATCTCAAACAAGCTAAGTTAGAGTCGTGTTTTCGGAGTTTGTTTTGACTCCTAGCTCTTAAACTTATACGTTGAATTCCGCCAGTTGTGCTGTGCTTCATAATTAACCCTCTCTCACCCTTGCCCTTGGTATTAAAGGGGTGGAAATGTGTGAAGACACAATAAACGCTCGAAAAATCCCACAGGACGCCGATACATACATCATTCTGATCTTGTTGTGTAGCCCGCCATGTATAATAGAACAGGCAGACAGACCGCCACCTGTTTTTTTTCAGTGTGGCGCACGCGCTCTTGAGGTCACGTGATTGTTTGAGAAGAGAAGTGTGGACTGTGGACGGCATGACACATTCACTCCGGGAAATTAACCAGGTGTGCCAACTAGCAAACAGCCTAGACAACATTGAGAAAAAAAAAACTCTCATTTTTTTAGCTGTGTTGTGGTCGATAAAATGTATAGGCTTGAGCAAAGGGTCATAAAATTAAGTGTACTCAGTGGCGTATGCATGTTTGTGAAGTAAGAATTGTAAGAGTATTGGAAAGCTCCACAAGCTGGTTTTAATGTTCTATTAGCATACTCAGTAGGCTTACACCCAGTCGGCATTGTAAACATGATCTACCCATAGCTGGCTATTCAATCTAACAAGAGAAAGACGCGTTAAGCTGGCTGACTACCGATGCGGGCTGTACAAAAGATTCCATATCATCCCTTTCATTCGCTCTTTCGTCTTAATATATGGTCATAGTGAGTTCGTCAGAAGGCTCTAAAAAGATCAAAACAGTAGGCTTACCGTAACTTATGTTGGAAAATGATTTAAAAATTAGAACATTCCGGTAATAATGGTGTGTAGGGTTAAATAAATCTGTAGTTCAGTTTCCATAAAGACTAGCCGGTACTAATGTACTGTTGTACGGGGAACGCCCGAATAAACTAATAGTACATCTTTTCCCTGGAGGCTCTTCTCATATCCCGATCAGATGAGGGGATGATGAAAATAGATATGACGGGGTGGAGCCAATGAAGATATTAACCTAACTTAGAACTAATTAGACAAACCCTGATGATTACTACCCTTTCGAGAAAAGACCCCGATACAAGTCGGGAATCTAACCCAGGACATTGAGATCACTAGCCTCTGACTACTACTATATTTAGTTTTGATTTGTTAATTCAATCAATTTATAATTTGTAATACTCGGGCATAATACAATACGGTTAATAAACCGTAATATATTCCATGTTGATCAAATGGTCTAAGGCAGTAGTTCTCAAATTTTTTGAATGTTGTACCACCCCAACAATATCTGTAATTTGGAGTACCACCAATATAATGCTGAATATATTTCGGCCCCCTTTTAATGTTTCTCAGCGACATATTAACACAGAATGCGAGACTGCACCGGCTGTCTCTTTAGTATAAATAAATGATGCCACATTTCCAATCACTGTTTAAATGTTTTATTTTGGTTGGATTTTGTTGTAATATACATGTATATAAGAAGTGATAAGCTCCCATGTTTTATAACTTTAATTGGCTTGTTTTATTTGGCTTCTCAGGGCGTACCACCTGGAATAAATGTACGTGTGACTGGTGGTATGTGTACAACAGTTTGGGAACCGCTGGTCTAGGGAATTGGACTAGCTTTATAATTGTTCACCGTTGATAGTATGTTATGAGATTGAATCAAACCCGGTGTATTTTGGTAGCTTTACGCTTGCGAAAAAATCTTTCTAACGTTAAAATAATATCAGCTCTAAAATTTTCAACGTTGTAAAAATTAGTTCTATGTTAAAATTAAATCTTTTGCATTTCAGGCATTTATCTATATTAAGATTTTAAATGAAGTTTTACGGTTTCATCTAAACAACATTAATTCTAGATATTTTTGTTAATAAATTTCAGTTATAAAGCATATAAAGTCTACAATCTATTTTGTGGTTGTAATTAATATTATGAATTTATTTAAATTTTATGATATTGGCTTTATTTTCTGTTTTCTTTTTAAATATGATGGCCTGATAATATTTTGACATTTCTTTGTAGCTCTTTAAAATATCTTCATGTAAAAAATCTAAGGCTCAAAGAAATTATCTCTAGCTAAAATTTCTAATATACATATTAACAAACCAAAATAAGCATATAGCTTCTTGTTTTTATAGCACCATGTCTTATTACACGTACTGGTAACACACTTATGTACTAATTACGCTTATGGTTTTAGGGATTAGGAAGATTATTTTTAGAGGAAGTGTACCCGCATTTACGTGGAGGGAGAGTTGAAGGCCGCTTAGGAATACCACTCTCAGTAAACTCTATCAAGGTTCGAACATCAGTAGGCCAGTCTAACTAAAGAGTGACGCCCTATACCCTTCAGCCACAGAAACAGGTCTATTATAAATAATTGCATTGAACTCTTATAAAACCAGGCTTGTCATCTCATGTACGACATTGATAACTATTCTCTAATGACAAAATAATAATTGATCGTATGTATAAGTCGTTCGTTACAGTTCGTTTTATTGATCAGAACATTACGTTTCGGAACATGTAACTTTGCTGTGCATTAAAAGTGATAATGGATACTTATTCAAACTCTGAAATTACAGATATGAATTTAAATGCTCAAAATACAGTTAACCCTTTCCACCCCAAACTAACTAAAGTGTATTCTAAGAAAAAATTTTTGGAATTATTTTAAAATTTATGTAGAGCTTACAAAAAAAAATTATTAAGATCATTTGAAATATCTTTTTAATGTGTAGCCATTTGCCTACCTCGAAAATTGGTCTTTCTTGGAGATTAAAATTATAAAAATCAAATATAAAGGAGCCAGCGTAGCCATATGCCTACACCAGGCAGCAAAGGGTAAGATTAAGTATAAAACTGTGTGTCTGAAGGTTATTAAGTAGTGAACTAGTTTTAGGAGCTATGTGTGTTAAAATAAATTTAAGATCAAGTAATTCAGCTAAAGCCAAATTTCTATACGCGAGCTAATTTCCTAATATACGTTTCCCAAATAAGAAAACCTATCAAATACTATTGCTATATGAACGCCAAAGAGATACTAGTTAACCTAAGAAATTAGTATCAGACGGCGGTAAACTAATCTTTACTGGAAAAGTTTAATTTTAAGGGCATTTCCTCAACCACATTGAAGATAACGATTGTAGAACACTCGAAAAATATCTGCAGAAAAGAACTTCGGACACGTGACTATGTGGAGAGTTTTGCAAGACCAACAGCTTTATCCGTTATTCCGTTATATGTTCAGTAAGTACTAAGGGTCGTATGCAAGAACTTGACTAAGTGGATGCTTTGTTGACACTATCGTGGGTTTGATTGTGTCATCATAGGTTGAAAGGTGGAGAGATAATGTGCTCTGGACCACACTATCGGTCCACTAAGCATTCACTATACCTTTTTGCATACCGCCCTCAATCTTAGCGAAGGTGAATTTCCACTGAGAGTCTTCGTGGGTTCAAAACCAGCTGGGGCTGAAGGATTTTTCTTGAATGATATAAATCTGTAGCACAACTTCCTTCGGAGGGAAAGTAAAGTTGTCAGTCCCATGTCGATTGTGGCATGTAAAGTTAACGTAGAAGCCATTAGTTGGCCCTTTATCTCTCACTCGTAGAAATTCTCATATAATCATTCTGTTTAGAAAGTGCACGATAAATATCTCAATTAAATAAATACAAACAAAAATAGGAGTGTCAATATTATTTAAGCACGCAATAATTCCCCGAAAGAGTAGACTTATTGGAGTTATTAAAAGGAAAATAGCTAGCTTGTGGTTGACGCCCCTGTTCAAGGAATAAACTATGATTTCCTTAGAGATAATTATTTTAACATTAATAGGGCTTTCTTTCTATTATTTGTCAGGGTATCTTGGCCTTGTTTGTTACTTCAGTTTTAGAGATACACTCAGCAACATACGAGTATTTCTATAGTTTAGTATCCATGTGATTAAATAAAAGAAATGTTTTATCGTTACTTAATAACTCAAAAGTTCATTTCCGAACCTATAAAAGTATTCCAACTATCTCTATATTGAGATAGTTCTATATAGTCCACATCATTATATCCTATTACTTTCAGGCCCATTCTTATATTATCCTTCCATCAGCGTCTAGGTCTGCCTTATGCTCTCTTCCTATTGGATTTGCCAGTCAATACCCTTAACACGATTCTAAATGTTTTCTTATTAGAGAGAAAAATAGTTTGGGTCACGGAATTAAGTCCATTATGACGTCTCGATATAGTATTGTGAAAAATAGTTATAGTAATAGTGTGAAATAATTAATGTATTTGGCAGTTTTTGGGCAATTATTTCATAGAATTTGTCACTTTAAAGTCTCGGCACTCTAAAAATGTGGAAAGTAATCAACTTAGTTTAAAGACTAAGTCCATTTCTCTAAAATTAAATTAAAGAAAACTTAATGGATTTCAAATGTATCAACACCAATTAACGATCGTTCTTAAATACCCTAGACTTGGACGATGAACTGAAAATAGTTAGGTAAAGAGCCTATTTCCAAAAACCGATGGCCCATTACGTGCGGTGATGATTAAAAAACACGCTTGTGTTAACGTCAACGGTACAAGAACTCACGTTTCAATGACATTGTTGATCTTCCATCAAACCACCTCATCACTTCATAAACTAAGAGTAGTAATTACTAGGAGCGAGTGAACCCGGTAGAACAGGCCAACTCATTTACTCGCTTCGATCGAATACAAACATGCTGCCTGCTTTATGGTCGGTCGCAACTGATCGAACACAAACATGCTGCCTGCTTTACGGTCGGTCGCAACTGATCGGACACAAACATGATGTCCCTCTCACGTCACAGTCCATAGACTTGTCTGGTCACTCTACAAGGGTATATATGATTAATACATCCTCCATTTACCTTCTTTACGGAAATAAACTTATGATCAGTTATGTTTTTATATCTATTATAGTTTCCTGGCTCAGTTTTTTTATTCAAGTAATATACTGTAGTTTTCCACTACCAGCTTGCTAAGCCTTTCGAGGCTTCATTTGCCTTATAATCTATTTTAAGACTAGGACACGTACAACATCCAGTCCTCGGCCGTAAAATTATCAATGGGAAACGGTAAGCCCATATTTTAATCGAGGATAAATTTCTGGCCATGCCAGGAATCGAACCCGAGACCCTAAGCTCAGTAGGAAGACGCGTTACCGACTAAGTTAAGGTGTCGGACATGTTCAGTTATGTATAAAGAGAAAATGTAAGGATACACTTTTAATCAGAATGGAGTGACTCATAAGCTTTTTATTGGTCTCACTGACTACCAAGACGATGGCTATTTTGACTATGATTTAATTATCAATCAGAATATTGACAGAGCTTAAATTCCAAATGATCAAGAATTCACTGGGGTGTTTGAATCAAGATACATTTTAGGTATCAGTATTCAAACATCTTTAAGCTCAGGATGACTCAAGCAAAGATTGTTTAACAAGCCGTCTATCACAATCGTAAATATAAAATTACTGGATGGATTGTACAAGATGCGCAGCTTTAGTCGTGAAAAGTTAACCATCTAAATGGAATTGAGCTCAGAATAATTTACAAACTGTGGTCGTTTCATCTAAATATATGTGAGAATATACTAATGTAAATATTTACCCATCGTACACCATAATACTTCTAAAAGCTGTGAACGTACACAAATATATTAAAAAATAGTTTGTTAGTTCTCAAAAACTATACATAAACCCTCAGTACAAAAGTTGAATCGATAAGAGAAAACAGACTTTCTCTTCTTCTATCCTTATGAAGTGATCTTTACTTATTTTTAGCCTCTTCCAGTTTACACTAAGTGAATTTTACTTTGAGTTTATAAAGGTCGAGTAAAAAATATCTTAAGATAAGAAAAATCGACTGGAAAACTTGTGAGTTTGGTGCACACTCATCGAGAAATACAACTACAAGTTGATCATCACAATCCTCTTCCATATAATATTTCTCATCCTTCTTGTATGACTTAGTATGTTTACTGAAAGGGGTATTAATAATTTATTTCACCCAAAATACATCTGCTAAATCCAGACTTTAATACATACCAATATACTAGATTACTATAATAGATTGAACTAAAATTATTCATGCCGGTAAGGATATTTGGTATATAACTATCATCTTCAACTAGGAATATTGCTAACTGTTCATATACACTGTGCTGATTAGTACAAAACTATGTTTCCTCTTTACAAATTTTAGTCATTGTTTATGTGTAGATTTCTACACAAAGTTGAGAAAAAAAGCTCTTTTTGTATATATTTCCTGGCTACGCTTTTACATTGATTGGGTAAATGTAAGGAAGCTAGACATTAAGGAACATTATTGCCGTATTTACGATGATGGAGAGTGGGAAACGTTTAAATTAAAAATAATCGGTACACCTGGCTTTATTCGAGTCTCAACCTCCACATTGTTGGCACCCTAGAGCAGATTCCTTAGTTTGCGTTCCTATCTGTGCTGGTACATCTCCTTTTGACGCCATGACTAAATAAAAGTGAGTTTAATTCCCACAAGATTATTTGAGGAAAACGGAGAGCTCTGGCTTTTCATTGTTTGGGTTTAGCAATGATTAAATATTCCGATGACTTCAGAGTAAGGTGGACAACCTTTTGGTTCTAGAACATCCAACAAAGGCCGTTAGGTGTTTTTTTTAAAATTCATGTTAATTATTGAGGTAATTATGTTATTTTGTCTTATAAGAGAAGTGTCGATGGTATAACCAGGAATTGTGACCATTTACAGGTCTTATAGGGCTGTTTAAATTAAATGGTTGCGTATCATTTACTTATTAGAGTGGTTCTGCGATTGTACTAGCAAGGAATATTTTTGTGAAAAGGCTGATGGAAAGTGGTGCTCATTTAGGTAAAGCACAATTTTGTGATTTTGGTTTCTATATTATTTTGTAATAATAGTTACATTATTTTGTACTGCCCATTTCCAAAAACTAGCATTTTTGTACATGTATTTATTCGATTCGAAAACCTATGAAGTTTCATGAATGTTGAAACAAGGAACCTATTGTTAACGTTGGATTATCCATAGAGAGCTCTGACATCAAGCCCTTACTCAAGAACAGAAATACTTGGAGGTGAATTGAATTAGACTCTTCCTAGCATAAGATACTTTACCTGAACTAGTTCAATGGATCAAGAAACAGACATTATTTTCAAAGGATTACTTTACACAGAATATTATATTGCTCCAATCCTCCTTAAATCCCTTAATTAAATAGCATGAAGCACAAAAAATAGAAGGCATGGATAGACAATTAACAATAATACAAAGATGTTTTGAAAAAATAAATATGATTTGTTGAGAAACTAATATTTTATTCAACCTCTCTGTGGGATGGTTAGGCATTGTATTAAATGTTTAAGGTGAGTGGTATTTAAACTATATACACCTCCTATGGGACACCAATAGCGATATATTTGGAGATACTACGGGTACCTATGTGACATGAGCTGTAAAACCTTTACCCAACTTGATTGTAAAACCAGGGTGTCTACTTCTTCCAAACTTCTCTCATGATAGTTCAGAAAATATTAAGAATATATCTGGAGCTGTCGATTTAATTAATAATGTATTTGAGGCTTTTGCCAAAACTATTAATCAGTAATGGTTATGATTATTATTTAAAGAATTATATTCCCTTTGACTAAAATTAAAGACTGCTTTTAGTCTGTCAAAGGATTAGGATTTGGCAGACATACACAAATCTTATATGAAGCTAATCAAATTTCAAAAAAAACTATAGGGCAAAAGGGTCAATACTATTTAAAAACTTTCTCACGCAGAATATAATTGAAAATTGACACCTGTATGCGTGAATAGAAAGCAGAAACTTTTGGCTTAGAGTGTCATTGTTCTTCCACTGAATTATCCGAATCTATTCAGTGCTCGGGGTAGTTCATCACTCATAGTTTAAGGCAGTGTGATGGATCTGTGAGAGTACGTTGTAGTTATCAGAAACATTACCACCGGTGACTGGGGGTCGGCGTTTATGCTGATGTTTGTTTAAACATATATTTGTAAATGGTATGCACTAATACTATTCCTATAATCTGCAGAAAATTAATATTAAATTTTAATTTCAATATATTTGTCAATACATTTAAAAATCTTATTTTGTTTT
Organism: Timema bartmani; assembly: GCA_902151455.1. NCBI lineage: Eukaryota > Metazoa > Arthropoda > Insecta > Phasmatodea > Timematidae > Timema > Timema bartmani. Next base: position 451,725 of record CABFWB010000015.1, on the reverse strand, counting down.
CATAACAAATGGCTTATAAATAAAGAAAGACATGAGAATGAGATATTAACCATTATATTATTTTTTATTACCTTTGTGTGTTATAATGTAGGTTGGCAAAATTATGACACAACGTTTTTTAAATGTTTAACCTCTAAAATATATTTTTTTAAAGTAAAAGAGCTTTTTTAAAAGAATAAGTGTACTTTGGTCTGATTTATTTAAACCATTCTTACGTATTTTAACCAAGTCCTTTAAACAAAGAGGAACCCCGTTGGACTCAAGCTTCTCGCTTTCATAATTGGATATTTTCACAAATTTAAGGTACCTCCAAAGTAATTTTCCCTTAAAAATGAGAGATTCAATTTTAATCTTTTTTGTAATGCAGAATAGTGGCTAGATATTTTTATTGTTTAGAACCACTTATTACTACTCGTTCGGGCTATAAGCCTATGTACTAATTACACTAATGGGTTAGGAATTGGGAAGATTGAATTTAGAGGATGTGAACCTGCATTTGCGTGGAGGGAGATTGGAAAACTATTTAAGAAAAAACACCCCAGTTCACCCGACCGATATTTGAACCTCAATCTACTTGTCATCGGCAGTCTAGCTCAACACGAAACTAGCGCGTTAGCTTACTACGCCTTTGAGGCGGGTTTGGTGGCTAGATACAAAATTTAATCAACATCAGTAAAGAAAATTTCAATAAATCGTTTTTTTTTCTCTTTTTGCCCTTCAGTAAACTACCCTTAGTTTTAGGTTTGGATATCTAATTCTAAATAATTCCTTGGGCTACCTTATGAAAACCCTTTATACTAAGCTTCACACTGATTGGTAAAATGGGTTCGATTCAATGCCAAGATACAGAGAGAGAAATAGACAGAGAGACTTCATCATTAAAATAAATTTTTCTATTTTCGGGGGTCAACTTTTATCAAAGAATAAATTATAGCCAGCAACGTACGAAGTTAAGAAAAGAATACGTAATACTTATTATTCTATGGCATTAGGAACTTCACCCTATCTCTTTCAGGTCCATTCTAGTATTATCCTCCCATTAGCGTCTAGGTCTTCCCAATGGTCTCTTCCCGTTGGGTTTGCAAGTAAATACCCTGAACACAATTCTAGAATTTCACATTCGCACTTCATGTCCTGCCCATCATAGTCTACGAGACTTGATTATCCTAACAATATGTTAAGATGAGTATGTAACTCATCATTATGTAGCCTCCTCAACTCCCCAATATATCTCATTTTAGAACAAATATCTTCCTGAGTATCTTGTTTTCGAACATCCTAAAAATGTTTTGGTCATGTAAGTTAAGAGACCCCTTTTCACACCAATAGAGAACAACTGGTGTAGTTTTGATTTAGTATATCCTGCGTTTTACTGTTGTTCGCGGTAATCTCTAAATCATCGTTCCCAATCTATGTTATCTGTAAGATCATATATTTCTTTTCAGCCTTCACTTCTAAACCTAACTTCTTACTAGCCAATAGTAAAATGTTTGCCCTTCTAGAAACAGCTTCCATATTATTGCCCAACAAATCTAAATAATCTGTGTATCCTAATAGCTGCATTGTACCGATTAAAATCAACCCTTCACTACTCTCATGCAGTACCCTAATAGCATACTCTAAGACTAGACTAAAAAGTAATAGGGAAAATGCATCCCCTTATTTCAAATCATTATGTATTTCGAAAGTATCTGTTTAGTGATATCCAATTCGTACCCGGCTACGCTTAGATCTATCGGTCAAACATACCTCATTTTGCTTGACAAGTTTTTCGGGGTATCCTAAATTTAACTAAAATTTTATATAATATATTTCTTTTAACTGAATAGTGGGTTTTTTAAAAAATATTTATAATTGATGGAACCACCATGTTGTATTCCCACTTTGATGATTGGTGATCCCTAACTATTTCCTCTGCATATGGCATCAATCTGATTAAATTTATAATGGAAATTTGTTTTATAGCATTCTGGTAGTAGTGAGATAAGTATATATTCGGTTTTATCTCCCTTTTTTAAAATGAGTATGATAATACCTTCCTTCAATTCCATGTGGAATATAGCAAATTTATGAATTCTATTACTAATATTTCACCATCAAATCAGCTATAATTGAATATATACCTGGATATTTATGATTCTTTAACTTCCTAATAGGTTCTTTGACTTCTCTTATTCTCGGATACTAATAAGTTATAAAGAATTTGAATAAATGCTATGGACCTAGTACTCATCGCCAGAATTTGTAATTAAATCTTGCAGGCTACGGTGGGCAGTACATGCATCGTGAATGGAAGAAAATGGGACCGCGTTTAATATATTTACTGGCAAACCTAATGGGAAGAGACTAATGGGAATAACTAGACGCAGATGTTAAGATAACATCAGAAGTGATAGGTGTGATGAGTTTGTCTGGATAGAACTAGATCACAATATAAATGGTGTGCGTACTTTTGTAGATGAGGCAATGTACTTTCGAGTTCCTAATACCATAGCGAAACTAAACATACGTTATAAATTTCTCTATACATTTGGTGAGTAAGTATTATACTTGAATTCGTTACTGTATAAATATTTGCTAGGAAACTTCCCCATACATTACTTCTTTAATTTAGCATTTAATATTGTACACGTTGGTAGGGTGGTAACTTAATATTGGCATTCACTTTACTAAAATTATATCTTGATATATTATGTAATAAAAAATTTAGCTATCACGTTTAATGGCACGGTCATTAACAAGATAGTTTAAGGTGGTATTTCTAAAAATATGGTATATGATGGTGTGTAAGGGGGTCAGCACGAAAATGAATGGTTCAAACACAATCGTATTTGCTTTCACAAATGGATTATTAAGAGTTAAAAAAAATCATTCATCCAATGATTTTCATGTGAAGAATTTCCAGGTAAATTTTTGAAAATTACACAACATTAAAATAATCAAAATAACACCCCGAGGAAAGACATACATTTTCCTGGTTTTGAGGTACATAATATTTAAAGTTCAATCATTATCTCTAGGTTAAAATTTTCACAGCTTCTTTATATCTTTAAATTAAATGAGTACAATATCATCAGGCTAACTTCATTAAATCAACTGGATCACAAAAAAAAAAATCGAACCTCGAGATTTTGATGA
>CABFWB010000015.1:391990-446014 GCA_902151455.1 Timema bartmani | reverse complement strand
GGGGGGGGGGGGGGCTTCATAAATGGTTTTCCACTCTCCCTCCAAGCAAATGCGTGTTCACTTCCTCTGTATTCAAACTTCCCAATTCCTAAGCCATTAATGTAATTTGTACATAAAAGTATAGCCCGAACGGTTATTAAGACGATGTACTAGAAGAAAATATACTTAAGGTAAAAGTGTCATGAACGTGAGTTATATCAAAGAATTTTGTTTGTCAAAATAAGTAAAATGCTGCTCTGTTAAGAACATTGAGTTTAATTTTCTTCACAAAGTGATATCGACATTTCTTAAATATCAGTTATGATCACAGCATTTATTATATGAGAAATATTTTAAATAAAAAAAAAATTGAGAGTTATTTTATTTCTTATAATACAAATATTTTTTATATTAAAACTGCAAAAATACTGTCCTTAATTCCCGTTTCCTACAATCCCACATTAAGTAGCCAAGTAGCCTAGGTTCCACTTGGAAGTAAACTAAGGTTCACTAGACAGTCCTGTACTAGCCATACCCTAATCTTATAGTCATGGAGATGCCATAGGGTATGTATCCTTTCTTTATCCTTTAAGGATGCAAGCCTACATTACATTATTCCACTATGGTATGATATATAAGATGGGATTATTGTGTAATCCGTCAAGATAATAATAATAATAATAATAATTATATTTGTACATTGATTATTGCAAACAGGCCTCAGCAATACATAAATTAAGCAATGGCCAATATATTGTATCCATTTGTAAGTTCCCGTTAAAAAAAAGACCCAGTCTCTACACTTGTTTGATGGTCACGTCCATACCTAACGATGTCCCCTGTCACACTTGTATTGGTTTTGACTGTTGTGACTGCGCATGCAATTATTGATTCATAGGAGCTAGGACAGCCAATTCTATATTAGTGGAGAGAGACCAACGTCATACGTCATAAACACGTCACAAGGGCGTCACAAGCGCACTGATTTAGGATAGTAAACAAAAGTCACCAGTAAGATAAAACTACAGTTTAATTGCTGTTTCTATGACATTTGTGAATAATAATAATAACAATAATAATGGCATGTATGGCCTACATCAATTTGTAGCTATACTAATAATACATGCTTTTCTTTGGAGGTTCTTCCCATGTCCTGATGAGGTAATGATGATATTGAATAGGACGGGATGGAGACAATGGTTTTCTTAACATAACTCAAGCCAAATTAATCAAACCCTGGTGACCATGGGATTTATTCTTCTTTCGAGAAAGATCCCCCGGTATAAGTTGGAAATCGAGCTGGAGACTTCTAGGTAAGCAGCTTAACACATTAAAAACCACCTCGGTGGCGTAGTTAGCTAACGCACTAGTTTCGTGTTGAGCTAGATTGCCAGAGGCGGGGATGATCGAGGTTGGAATCTTAGTTGTGTGAACTGGGGGTGGTTTTTCCTAAATGGTTTCACACTCTCCTTCCACGCAAATGCGAGTTCACTTTCTATTAATTAAACCTTCCCAATTCCCAACCAATTAGCGTAATACGTGCTTAAGAGTACAAACTGAACGGGTAGTAAGACGCGGTGCTAAATAATAATAAATAATAATAGAACTTTAAATAAATTCAGCTGACGTGCCAAACACACACACAAAAACCAGAGAGTAAAACCAAAACCGGAACCAGAACCAATAACAGAAACTAAAAGTTATTTTTAGGAAACCAGAACCAGAACAGGAACCCAAAAAGAAAATTAATCAAAAACCGGAATCAAAATAGATTTTTTTTTTAAATTAGGTAAATAAAGGCAAATGTTGGTTCTTAAAGGTTCTTACGTTTTATAAAATAATTACAATTGCATTTTATACACATCCTTCTGAAACTTAATTTTATTTTGAAAATAAAATTTTTCCTTTTTTCAGGAATTTTTGTTAGGACAAGATATATTTATTTTCCAAGAAATTATACAAATGCCAATGAGCACTTGGCAGTAAGCACTAATGAGTTCAGATTCTTGAGGAATCATTACTGTCACTTTGTGTAGTGTTTTCTCATTTTGACTTTAGAAAGATGTATTTAGCTTTGAGTGACAGCAAACCTGACCAATAAGGGGAGTACTAAGAAATGAGAAACTGCCTAGTTTTACAAAAAGTCAAAACTAAATACAAATACATTTATTTAAAAGTTGTATTCCACAAATTAAATAATTTAAGTGGTTTACTTGGAGGAGTAAATCGGGAAGTCTAAAATTGTTTTGTTTTTTTTCACTAGGTTAATAAATATTGAGTAAGAAGCCATCCAAAGTTTGTGATCAATTTGTTTAGTTCAGCAGGGCTTTTTATAGTTTTATTAATAATTGATTATTTGAATTAATTAATAGATGGGACAAATAAATATTATCCAATGCAGAATTTCAATAAATGACATGGAGAGTGACACATCAAGGATACTATTGGGATGGTTCTTAAGGTAAATTACATCAAGTTTATATATTGTAACCCTGCAAACTCATTTATTATTTTGGTGTGTCTACAAACTAAAGACTTCAAGAAGGTACTTACATTTTAAATTTAAAATGTTTTAATTGAAATTGACAAAATTGACGTAACGTTATTTTAATATCCAGTTAATAAAACCTAAAACTTTTTTCATACATAAAGAGACTTAGCAGACACATTATAGCTGATTTAATTTTTTTTAGACATTTAAACTAAAATCATATAATTACGTCTATTTCAATTTAAAATACGCATAAAATAAAGTTTTTTAAAATATATTAATTTAAAACTAAAGCAAAATTACTCTCAAAAAATATCGGATAAAGTTCCATTGAGTAAGTCTGCAATCGAGCCATAGCAAACTAGCAGCCTCCACCTGTTGGTGAAAATAATACCAACTTCTGTGGCTAAAGGGTATCATGTTTTTAGCCCGACGAAACCTTCAGTCATTAATTTTAGTTTTACAGACTGAAGCCGCTACTTCGTTATTCAAGTGGCACCTCACATTCTCACGTACCTGAGTTTGACCCCGTTCCAGACACAATGATTCACAGAAAAATCTGAAAACGCTGGGGATTGAACCTGTCACCTCTGGATCTGTAGCCAGAAACCTTATCGTTAGATCACCGAGGTATTTTTATTAATTTTTAGAGTTCTGGCAAAAAAATAAAGATCTGCTTATATAGAATTCTGAATTTTAAATAAATTGTTCAGTTATCAAGTTACAAAATTATTTGTATACTTTGTATAGATAACTCGTTTTGTAGTATATTTTAATATTATGTTTTATTTACAAATACTTTAATAGAACTAAAACTAGTAGTATAATTTTTTAGAACCGGAATCTAATAAAGAACCGAAAAGAACCATTTTTTTTATTTTTCTAGAATGGAACCAGAATCGAAAATTTTAAATAAATGTTTGAAGATCCGTATTTAGGTTCAGACCCCTTGACACGAACATATCTGGATTCAAAGATATGGCTACTGCTTACTGCAACTGCGCATGGTAGAGAAGTTGCTTGCCCCCCTACAAACGCCACCATTATTACATATACACCAAGCACTTCCCAGCGCCATTCTCGGTCCAACCACTTCGTGCGCTCGCAAATATTAAGTAAATATTTGTTCTAGTCAGCTCTCTAGGTTAAGTTTGGAAAGTGAGAGGTGGTTACATAGGTAGAGTATGTGTGTCCAGATGGAAGAGTCAAATAGAGGAACATTGGAGGGAGGAGGCCGTTAGCAAAATTGTTTTAATTAGAATAAACTATGTAGCTCAGATAAAGGACAGTGGGTTCTTTTACAAGCACACATTCTATTTATATGATCATAATAGATTTACATTGATATCCTGGTATGTACAGTACATTTTTTGGATAATAATTTGAAAGATGACCAATATTTTTACAAGAATTGCTTTGTATGTTCTTCTTCATAATACCCGCATCGTCTGTCACGTGAAATGAATGTCTGGTTCATCTAATTTCCATAATGCGTTTACTAAGTTATACTAAGTTTAAATTGGACCATTCTTATCCCTACCTCATCAGCACATTTAAAGTTTGTATAGCCCGGATGGGGAAAAGAAAAGTCTTTAGGAAACAAACCACACCCTATCACAGAATGCGTTCAAATTTGCGTACCTTTTTTTACTAATTTATATTTTTTGAAATCTTGAGCTAATTTGGAAACTTAAAATATTGGAATGACATATAGATGTTAAATTAATTACTTTATAATTTGTTAACTAATAAAAGTTTTTACCATTGATAAATCTAGCTATAGGGCCAGTTTCATAGTCAGATTTAATACACCTCAAGTGCGGCGCTATACTAAATACAAGACGTCAACTACCTGAAATTGAATGGAATGGGCCAGTTTCATATGCGAAACTGGCCCATTCCATTAAGGTCTAGGTAGGTGTCGTCCTGTATTTAGTATTTACTCGCACTTTAGGCGTACTAAATCTGACTATGAAACTGGCCTATAGTCTTAATGTTACTATTCAAGTCTCAAAAATTTATTAAATAAATATTTAGGAAATTTGGAGATTTATATTCTCCAAACAATTTTTCCACAAATGCATAAAACATATGCAATGCTATTTTCTTATGGAATAACAAATAATCGACAAAGTAATTTTAGTCATTTATTTTTTAACATCAACTTTCTTCAATATCTTCATAAACAAACAATAATAATCACTATGTTTATATATGTTTGTGTAGGGTGGCATTTATTATGATGGAAATGGTTTTTGTTTTTTTAAATTATGATTTTGGTCTCAAACTTTTTATTAATAGAGAATGTTGGAATGTATTTACATACTGATATAAAAATATTGATACATGAGTGAACCTAATTTTATTGAATCCAGTCCAACAGTTCAATAATTGTAATGATAAGACACAAATACAGCATTGTTAAAGTTATAGTAAAAATTTATTTTAAATATAATTTCCCTAGGCGATTGTGGGTAAAAAAAGGACATTAGGTTTTTATTCATAACTAGTTTTTAGGCCAGTCTATGACAGGTTGATTATGGTAATAGCCAGCCTGATAAAGAAATCAATCATTTGATAAGCGCGTGGTGTAAGCAAGTATATACCTATAGATATTTACATAGACCACATAAAGTGTATAACTTACATATGGTCACCTGAAATTGCATTTCTCCAGATAGCGAATATTGTGTACACAACTAGTTGCCTAAGGTCGCATGGCCTCAGCTAGCGGGTATTGTGTACACAACTGGTTTGCTGAAGTTGCATAGCTTTAGATAGAGTGTATTGTGTACACAACTGGAAGCCTGAAGTCGCATAGCTACAGGTAGAGTGTATTGTGTACAAAACTGGTCACCTGAAGTCGCATAGCTACAGGTAGAGTGTATTGTGTACAAAACTGGTCACCTGAAGTCGCATAGCTACATGTAGAGTGTACAAAACTTGTCACCTGAAGTCGCATAGCTACAGGTAGAGTGTATTGTGTACACAACTGGTAGCCTGAAGTCACATAGCTACAGGTAGAGTGTATTGTGTACACAACTCGTAGCCTGAAGTCACATAGCTCCAGGCAGAGAGTATTGTCTACACAACTGGTAGACTGAATTTACATACCTTTATGTAGAGATTATTGTGTAGGGCCTACAAAACTGGTAGCCTGAAGTCAAATATCCCCAGGTAGAGAGAATTATGAACAAATCTAGTAGATTGAATTCACGTAGCTCCTAGTACAAATTATTGTGTACACATCTGGTCACCTTAAGTCGCATAGATACAGGTAGAGAGTATTGTGTACACAACTGGTACAATGAATTCGCATAGGTCAAGGTAGAGAGTATTGTGTATATATATTTCGGCATAAGGTCGCATAAATTCAAGTAGAGAGTGTTGTGTACACAACTGGTAGCCTGAAGTCACATAGATCCAGGTAGAGAGTGTTATGTACACAACTGGTAGCCTGAAGTCACATAGCTCCAGGTAGATAGTGTTGTGTATACAACTGGTAGTCTGGAGTTGCAAAGCTCCAGGTAGAGAGTAATGTGTACACAACTGCTGGCATGAAGACGCATAGATCCAGGTAGAGAGTATTGTGTAGACATCTGCTGGCATGAAGTCGCGTAGCTATCACAAAAAATCAGCTATTATGTAAACATGAGACCAACTGAAATTATTTAACACAAAGTACCGTGTATTGTGCACACATATAGTCTCTTCAAATAGCATGAAGCTTACTTTTGGTCACTTAAAATCACATATCTCCATGCAACATTCATTATGAATACATTCGGTCACTTAAGTCCTGCACCAGGAAGAAAATCATGCTACTTAAAAATGTGTTTGTGTTGTGAGATTAAGGAATATACTAAGAAAAAACTGCATGATGGAAATATTATTATGAAATATTACAAGCATCATAATTCATTAACTGAAGCAATAATATGTATGAATATAATATAAAATAGAGAGACCTTATGAAGAAAGATCTGTTGAAGACATGCTTTTATGGCCATATTCCAAATATGAATGAGGATTTCAACAGCCTGATGGGATTGCTACTCCCAAAGGCAGCATATATAGTTCAACAACTTAGTTAAGTAGCATGTCTACCTACTGAGCTAAGGGTCGTTGGTTCGGTTTCTGGCATGGCCGAAAAATGTATCATTGGTGAAATGTGGGGTTCCCCTTTCACAATTATGAATTGACTGCCAGGTCTGGGTGTTTTTGTTTGTTGTAGGTTTACATTATTTTATAGGTCATGTCGGTTCAGAAAGTGCACGTTATAAACCTCAAATAAATAGAACAAATGGAAATTACTGTCTATATAATACTTGAAGCAATGAAATTTTATATTTATTATTAGGTCTTAACATTTAATTATGGACAGTTGGGTTAAGTGAGAGTTCTGCAAAAATTGTGTGGATCAGTTGTAATTTTTGTGTTAGAACTAAACACACAAGATCAAATCAACTTAGAGAGGATGGAAAATCTGAATTATACTAAGGCTAGATAAAAATACTAAGCATCAAAAACTTTAAAAATGACATAAGAAGACTATCCTCATAATCCTACTCATGAAGCTGGTCTGTATCAATAAATAGCTCTATGACATAAAGTGCGTGTAACCCAAACGGGTAGTAAAACGTGGTGCTAGTAATAATATAACATAAAATGTTAAAACGGAATTTTTAACACATATATTATCTTAATTTTCCCAATAATCTTCTTCTTTTTTTAACTTTAGGTACACTTATCTTAAAAATATATTTTAAGTACTAGAATTAAACTCAAGTCTTCACTATGAATGTGTTCCAAATACAGTGTACTGTACTTAATTGTTTTATATTTGAAGTTTACAAAAAAAAAATTATTTATAATATATCAGAATAAAATAACATTTGAGAAAAAAAGATGTCATGACTACTCCCACAAAGTGAAATTTTAGGGCCAGCACAACAACAAGTTATCAAAATACCACCATTAAAAGATGTGTAATAACAGTTTGAACGGTTATTGAAAAATGGTACCTGAATATTCAGTTTGACATGCAGTAATATGGGGGGGGGGGGACTTACTCCCTTAGCCCACTCGCACCACACTAGTCAAACTGTCACTATCTATACTTTATTTGTATTTATGTGGCAAAAAAGGGTTTCACCGTCTTTCTTTGTTTAGAAATTATGTGAATGCTAATTGATGTAACATAAATACTTTGGTCAACATTGTTTGTAAATAATCTCTTTTTAAATGTAATCAAATGTAATTTTTGTATTAATCCAGCTATATCTTATATGTATTTATAGATATATTAGCCTAGTACTTGTAGCGTATAAATTTAAAAAAAGAATACAAAGCATTTCAGTTGCCTTATAAATGTTTATTTTCACATTCGTAATATTATGGATAAAATAATAACATTTAATGATAAATAATTAAAGTTGGAAAGTTTTTAAATATTTTAAAATTACCATCAATTATTTTTCAAACTAAGAGATTTAACGTAAAAAATACATATTATAGGTATATTACTCCTTACACGTTATTTTTATTTTAATTCTAAACTATGTTTGTCACATGGAAAAAGCTTTAGAAATATATCTTTCCACCATAAGACTATAATGTTATGACTACAAATATTGTTGGCCAAGATTCCCATCGAAACAGATTAAAACCTCTTCGTTTAAGATACTAAAAGGGAACAACACCCTATAAAACCTCTCTCATATATAATAATAGAGAAGGTCTTTATTAGTAACGGTACTGTATTGTGATCGAGGCTAGCTTTGGTTAATTTGGAAATAGGGGGTGGTTGCACAAAGTCAAATTAGAGCGACCACAGAGAAAATGGTAGGGTTGTAAGAAATAGGGTGGTTGAGGGTTAGGGTGATGATTGAGGTTAAAATGGTAGTTGTAAATGTAGTACGGGTGCAGACTATTACTGGGGGGTGGAGACTAGATTGTCGGCACACATGGTGTTTTCCCGAGGGTTGGATGTTACTAGCGGCTTGTAAACTTGTTAACAGGACCGCGTTTTATATGACAGCTTGTCAAGACTTTCTCTCAAATTTGAAACCACCTCAAAAATATGCGTGTGCTTTTCTAAATTATTACACGTTTATACGGGCTATTATTTCAAATTTACTTTACGCCCTAATTTAAGTACAGGCTTAAACTCAAAATATATGTCAAAAAGGACAGATCTATAACAATAATTCTTAAAGGAATGTACTGTGCATCTCAATTTTTCGGTAAATTAAGATTATTTATAAACTTTAAAAAATAAAAGAACTATCCTGGATATATAATTAATGTAAACTATCATGGTTAAAATTGTGATAGTAGAATCGCATGATAAAATGCATGATGCTAACACTAAATATAATTGATAACAAAGATGAACTATAATTTATTTAGGAATTAAGGTCAGGATGAAGTTTAGTATTTAGAAGACCTTTCTAAATGGAAAAGGAAAGAAAAACAATTGATCGACACTACACATGTATGTGGGAGTCTTATCAGTGTGTACTTACAATGTACCCCCTAGACTTTCTTGAAAAATAATACAATGAATTGTAAAAAATAAATTTGCTAAAAAATACTAACGTCAGATCAGCTATGGAAATAATTATTAAAGATCTTAAATTAGAAAGACGTCAAGAATTTATCACCCATAAGTAAATCATTAGTTTTTCATGCTAGAAAATATTTTCTGCAAACACCAATAACCCCAAAATATCTAAGTAGCCTACCAGGAGTAATTGATGATAACTATTTTATATCTTTAATTTATAGGTTATACTGAGATTCAACGAGAATTTGTATGTTATTCCTCCAAAGAGCATATCAGGAGTCATCAAGAACTAGTATTTTATTCCTCCAATTAGTCTACCTAGACAAAATATGAATTGTATTCTATTCCTCTAAGTAGCCTACCAAGAATCACCAAGAATTAGCATATTATTTCTACAAGTATCCTACAGTAATTAGTATCAGATTCCTCCTAGTAGCCTACAAAGAGTCAACGAAAATTAATATTTTATTTCTCCGACTAGTCCATCTAGAATTAAAGTGAATTGTATTCTTCGCCTCCAAATAACCTAAAAAGTGTAACCGAGAATGAGTATTTTATTTCTTAAATGAGTTACCTAAAGTCAAAGACAATTTTATTATATTCCTCCAAGTAGCTTAAAAAGAATCATTGAGAAATAGTAAATTATTTCTACAAGTAACCTATAAAGGGTCAACAATAAATGATTATCATTTTCTTCATATTAGCTTACAAGGAGTCAACGAGAAATAATATCTTGTTTTTCCAAGTAGTCTAACAAGACCTGTTGATAACCATTTAGTATCTTACTGGTCCAAGTAGGTAACTAAGATTAAATAATAGTCTTAATGCTCCAAGAAAATTGTCAATAGTAGACATAGTTGTTTTTCCAAGGGCTTCAAGAACCTGATAAATTCTCAAATCCATCACATACTCCGCCTTATATTGTAAAAGTTTTATTAGTTTTTTTTTAGCAATGCGTCTTACTACTCGTTCGGTTTATACACCTAGTTTATTTTAAGTTTATGAAAAAGGACTGTCTTGAAAATATTTGTAATAAGATCATTGTTGCGGTAAACTGAAGGTCCTAGGTTCGATTCCAGTACCCAAGTTTCATTTTTATACTCATAAACTTGTATTTTTACTATTTATTTATTTGAGGTATTTAACGTGCACTTTCTGAAGCGACATAAACATACAACTATTTATTTATTTTTATGTTGTTGTTTTGATAGTATTGTTAAATAATTTTTTATCACAAATAGCCGAATATGAATCAATAAATTCTGATTCACTATGATATTAAAAAAACTGGCTCATAAAACTCTAATTTCTTCTAAACATAGACATAACTCGTCACATGTGATTTTAAATAGGTTTTATGTTTAGAACATAGTTAATAATTATGAATATAACCCTAACGGGTGCTAAAATTAAACAATCTAGACATTTAAGGGAATATAACTAATTGAAATAATATTACACAACGTTAACGTGGAGAGGGGCAATGAAAAATAAAATAAAATTATTTTAAGGTCAACATCATTATAAGCAGAAATTTGAATCCTTGTCATAAATTGCAGTCAGTTTAAAAAATTTGCTTCCAAGAAAAATTTTCAAAATTCTATCCAAATAAATGTATCAAATACCACTAAATTTACCATGACAGTGTCGGGCTCTTGCAGCTAGTATAGTATTGTATAAAAGTACAGAACATAACTTTTTAAATTAAGTTACTTTTAAACTAACAGTAATTATTTTTTGTAAGCAAACCTACATGCATTCTTATTTATTATGTAAAACCCTGCCATAATACTAATTTTGAATATCTTTGCTACAACCATTATTAATTTTATTTAAATTTCCATTATGTGTCATCAGTAAACAATATTTAAACCAATTTCCCTCTACCTCTCACCCAAATTATAGAGTTTTATCTATCAGTTAAAACACTCCCCATATATAAGTTTAAAGACAGACACATCCAGAAAGACCAACAAACAGAAAGCGAGAAATGTCAGATTCACTTTTTTTGGGTACGGGGCACATATATTTAAATATTCCTCATAATAGTGAATTTGAAAATTCTCAAGATTACAAGAAGGGGACCAAAGAATCTACTACAACAATATTAAGTATTTTCTCAGAATACCTATGCAATATTCAAGAGAGTGGAGCCCACTTCGGTGGCCACATGGTCTAAGGTATTACTCTCTCAGTAAACTAAATTAGATAAAGGGGAGATCGAGGTTCGAATCTTGGTCAGATGTACTGAGTATGGTTTCCCAAAATGGTTTTTCATTCTCCCTCCACGCAAAGGCGGGTACACTTCCTCTAAATATAACACCTTCCTCATCCGTAAAAATCATTAGCTTAATTAGTACAATACATAATCGTATTGTCCTAACGGAAAGTAGGAGGTGGTGTTAAAATTTAAAAAGATGGAACTTTTGTAACTGGTACATTTCCTCTCGGAGATTTGGTTAATTGAGACAATAGACACTCAGGTATATATATATATGAACTATAGATCTATGCAATAAAATGCCTGAAAGTAGTCTCGGAGTACTTCTCACTTAATTTTCAATCCCTTCCAAAGTATTTAAAGAGTTAAGTATTACCATAAATTACTTCAAGAGCGTGATACATTTCAGCAGGGACTATTACTATGGAAATCTCTGCAATTGTCTACGGTAGATAATCACAAACTCAGTGCCTTTTCAAAATATATTTCTGTATCAAACGCATCACCTACCTGAGAAATAAATTCTCCCACTGCGATAATGTCTTTTAAAAATAGAAGCTATTATGATCTTAATTGCTGGCACATATGTAGCTGATGGTTTCTGCAAGTCTATTACAGAATTTTCCTTAAAATATGAGTTAAGAATAAACCTGGGCATGGGACGACTTCTGGATAACTCGTTGGTAGGAGCATTGACGAACTTAGCTCAAGGTCCTGGGTTCATCTCCCTTATTTATGTGTAATTTTTTAATTGAAAGAATATGATAAATATATGCGGCTATAACCATAACTAACAAATACAATGGCTTCGCTATTTAATGATATGCGCATTCATAAGGCTGTCATTGTACTATTGGCATCAGAAAGCCCTCCCGAGTCGAAGGTGGCTGCGTTATCTGATATCTCACAATCTTAATTTATCGCTCATCGTAGTTAACAATTTCTGCACAACCATCACAGACTCTACCTTAAAATATGAGTGATGAATGGCCCTGTGCAAGAGACGACACCTGAATAGCTCATTGGTAGGAGCTTTAGCGTACTAAATCATGAGTCCCGTGTTCAGGTGTGATTTTTCAATTCGGGGAATATTATTTTTATGACAGGCAATAAACAGTATTTTAACACTTATTTGTGATTAAATAACATATATAATGTAAGCATGAATAAATTCAGATATTTATTTATAAAACACATTGGATCCCGGTTAATTGGGACACATTGGTATAGGTCACTCTGGCCCAACTAAGTGGCTGCCCCTAATAAACGAAATTTTAATGGTACAAACATATATTTAAAATAAATGGTACGGCGCACCGCACAGACTTTCTCTCTCTTTCTATAAACTCGTAAGATTTCTGAACGGAATAATGTACATTGTATCATCACCACTCCACATAAGAACACGCATAAAATAATATACAATGATATATAATCAATGAGAAAAGAGGCGCATCTTTGTCCACCTAAGAGCATTTCAAACAGTTTAATGTCTTCCACAAGGGTCAACACTTCGTATTAAAATTTCGATTTCTGGTTAAAATTTTAACATTTTATAAGGTGTTGCAGATCTTCAAGTCATCGCATTGATATTTAATTATTCATTTATACATTTTGACCAATAAAAAATGTAAATATTGACTATTGAGTCTAAAATGGAGATAGATCATTGCTATGCAAACATTTCTCCTAAGAGATTTAAGGAAAAATAACATACTTTTTTAGATACTTATATTTAATTACTCTATGGCATTGGAGAATTATTGCGTTAAGACTTAAGTAGTATATGTTTACAACTAAAGCTCACAAAATTGTATTAATATATTTGCAAATATCTCAGAAACTGTTGCTTTTATAAAAATATATGTCAAATAAAAGTTTTTTATTTCTAATAGTCCTACAATTTTGCAATGATAAGTTGTTTAGTTTCTCAAATAGTTGTGGAGATACGGAAATTAACGCTTCTGTAAAGTACCCTAAAAATCATTTTCATAGGAAAATGAAAATAGCCAGTTTATTTATAATCTTAATCAACGCCTAGATACGAATTTTAATCAAAATCGTTTGAGCAGATTTTGAGAAAACCAAATTTTTCTCTTTTCGCCCTTCAGTAAACTACCCTTAATTTTAAGTTTTTATAGACACACAGACAGACGGCATTGCAAAGACTATTTTTTAGGGTTCGGGGGGTCATGAGACGTCGACATCCATCAACATTTCAGGTTAGTTTTTTTTTACGGTCGCAATACTTAAACTTTAATGTCCAAAAAGTTAAAAAAATTCATATAATTGCGTATAGATTGAAAGTTATTGATTTTATAAAAATATGTTTCGGATAAAATATCTGTATTATAAATATATATACATATTTGTAATGCTAAGTAATTTCATATCTCAAATAGTTTCGGAGCTATTATAAAAAATGTTAATTTACGCATCAGACCGGAGCCCTTAAAGCCATTTTGCCGAAATATTGAGAGTAGCCATTTTGTTTGGAATATTTATTAATGTTCATAAATGAAATTTAATCAAAATCGTTAGAGCCGATTTTGAGAAAATCGACTTTTTCTCTTTTTGCCCTTCAGTAAACTACCCTTAATTTTAAGTTTTAATAGACACACAGACAGACGGCATTGCAAAGACTATTTTTTAGGGTTCGGGGGGTCATGAGACGTCGACATCCATCAACATTTCAGGTTAGTTTTTTTTACGATCGCAATACTTAAGCTTTAATGTCCAAAAAGCTAAAAATATATATATAATTGCGTATAGATTGAAAATTATTGATTTTATAAAAATATGTTTCGAATAAAATATTTGTATTATAAATATATATACATATTTGTAATGCTAAGTAATTTCATATCTCAAATAGTTTCGGAGCTATTATAAAAAATGTTAATTTACGCATCAGACCGGAGCCCTTAAAGCCATTTTGCCGAAATATTGAGAGTAGCCATTTTGTTTGGAATATTTATTAATGTTCATAAATGAAATTTAATCAAAATCGTTAGAGCCGATTTTGAGAAAATCGACTTTTTCTCTTTTTGCCCTTCAGTAAACTACCCTTAATTTTAAGTTTTAATAGACACACAGACAGACGGCATTGCAAAGACTATTTTTTAGGGTTCGGGGGGTCATGAGACGTCGAAATCCATCAACATTTCAGGTTAGTTTTTTTTACGATCGCAATACTTAAGCTTTAATGTCCAAAAAGCTAAAAATATATATATAATTGCGTATAGATTGAAAATTATTGATTTTATAAAAATATGTTTCGAATAAAATATTTGTATTATAAATATATATACATATTTGTAATGCTAAGTAATTTCATATCTCAAATAGTTTCGGAGCTATTATAAAAAATGTTAATTTACGCATCAGACCGGAGCCCTTAAAGCCATTTTGCCGAAATATTGAGAGTAGCCATTTTGTTTGGAATATTTATTAATGTTCATAAATGAAATTTAATCAAAATCGTTAGAGCCGATTTTGAGAAAATCGACTTTTTCTCTTTTTGCCCTTCAGTAAACTACCCTTAATTTTAAGTTTTAATAGACACACAGACAGACGGCATTGCAAAGACTATTTTTTAGGGTTCGGGGGGTCATGAGACGTCGAAATCCATCAACATTTCAGGTTAGTTTTTTTTACGATCGCAATACTTAAGCTTTAATGTCCAAAAAGCTAAAAATATATATATAATTGCGTATAGATTGAAAATTATTGATTTTATAAAAATATGTTTCGAATAAAATATTTGTATTATAAATATATATACATATTTGTAATGCTAAGTAATTTCATATCTCAAATAGTTTCGGAGCTATTATAAAAAATGTTAATTTACGCATCAGACCGGAGCCCTTAAAGCCATTTTGCCGAAATATTGAGAGTAGCCATTTTGTTTGGAATATTTATTAATGTTCATAAATGAAATTTAATCAAAATCGTTAGAGCCGATTTTGAGAAAATCGACTTTTTCTCTTTTTTCCCTTCAGTAAACTACCCTTAATTTTAGGGGTAGATATCCAATTCCAAAAACCCCTCGGGGCAACCCTATGAAAACCCTAGATATCAAGTTTCAGCTCAATCGGTAAAATAGTTTAGGCTCTAGTTGGAGGTACAGACAGACAGACAGACAGACAGACAGACGGAAATTCAAAAACCACTTTTTCGGATTCAGGAAGTCATGAAACGTCAAAATTCATCAAAATCTCGAGTTCGATTTTTTTGACGATCACCATACTTTCTCTACCTGTAAGATAGAGAGAAAGTAAATATTGTAACTAAAGCGAAAAGCAAACAAAATTTACATATGTAGAATGACTATACAGTACATACTTGTATGTGTCAAGTAAGAGTTACACATTAATTAAGCGTGCTTTCTTTGGAAAGAATTATCAAGTGTACCCTGACGTGTTTTCTTTATGGACTGCACCTGTACAAAGTCGGCGCAGGTATCCAGTGCTGATAAATGGCTGCCTTAATTGCCTTCCTGCATGCAGTAGCATCTCAATTCAGCGATATATTTCCTGGCATTCTGGATATTCACTCGCTTAGGTATTTAATTGTCATCATTTTCTTGTTCTTCTGTTATCACTGAGTGTTTTGCCGCAATTTCTTCAATAATTGTATCCTCACAATCTTCATTTTTATCATGTAATTGAAGGTTATCATCAATGCTTAGAAAATATTCACAATTTTGGACGTGTTGCAGTTCTAGAGACATTTCATTGTCTGTACATCTAACTTCATCTGAATCACAATTAGTCATGAAACCACATTTAGCAAAACAATTCTGCTTATTGCTTATTTCCCGCCAGCTATCAGCGATATATTTACAGCTTTTAACAATGAAACATTTGCACTGACTTCTATTGCCTTAGAATATGATATAACCAGATTTTCCTCAATCACTTCAAGGATGTGATTAACCAACTTTCCACGATAGTACGTCTTCAAATGTTTTATAATTCCTGCGTCCATAGGTTGTATCATGGATGTGGTTTTATGGGGTAAAAATTCCAATTCAATATTTTTTAAACCATCTACATGAGGGTGTGCCGTACAGTTGTCTAATATCAACAGCATTTTTCTAGACTTAAGTTGCAGTTCCACGTCTCAGTTCATTAGCCATTGTGTAAAAATATATGTGATCATCCACGCCTTCTTATTTGCATAATATGAAATTGGTAAACTGATTATTGTAAGCTCCTTGAAACAATAATTGAGCAGCACAACACAGTTACGCGATCCATCGCTTTCTTTGAATCGGACAGTGCTATGTGTTTATAGCTCTGGGAACCATCCGGTGTAGCACGATAATACAGGCCTGTTTCATCGGCGTTTTAAATGTCATCCGCACAACATTTTTTAAACAAAGCTGGTAGCTTTTCAGATTTCATTGGTCATCGCTCGTAGCGTCAGCACTGTCCTTCTTGCCGTGTGCTTTTTTGTAACTAATGTCATTTCTGTACTTCCATCGAGACAACCAACCATCCGTTGCTTTTAAATTTACATTACCTTGCTTTTTGGACAACTCTACTGACTTGTTTTTTAGCATAGAGCCACTCACACGCACACCTCATTTAGTTACAATGGAAAACCATTGATTTAAAGCACCCTCAACGTCTGGATCTTTGCCTTTCCTCTTTCGTTTATGAGATGTTTTATTTAAACCCACGCGCAATGTCCACACCTCTCTAAGTTTTTCTTGTTGCTATAACAGTCATGAAATTGTAGATTTCGGCACCTTAATTATCTCCACTAGCTGACGATGACTGATGTTAGGAGGTTGACTGTTTATCTAGTCAAGAATAGCAATTTTTTTGGAGATTGTCAAATCTTTACGTGGCATCTTGAAAGTTTTTTCAGTACATTTAACGATCCTAACTTAGTGCACTGTTTGTTACAGTTTTTAATTTATGTTAATCCACACAATGAACAACTATACACGACGCATAGCTTAGTGCTCTCGTAAACAATTGTATACCGCAAGCATAATGTCAAATAGAATATGATTACCACGACACAGAACAAACAACACCGCTACTCTACAGCACTATTTCAACTCTACTGAACCAGCTGCTGCTTGCACAATTTCCATGTTACCAGGGTGCTATTGACATGACATTCACTGCCACCCTACAGTACAAACGCAATACACACTGAACAATAACAAACTCATCTGGAGCCCGCAGAATATCTATGCTACGAGCTTGTGAGCCTACATTACCTTCACTCATCCAATTAAGCGGAAAGTTAGCCCAAATAAGTGGGATAAATTTAAGGTAGATACTAGTTTTGTTTTTGTTCTTAGAGTTTTGTCCCAAATAAATGGCTGCCCCAATTAACCCGTGCCCCAATCAACCCGTGCCCCAACCAACCGGAATCCACTGTAATATAATAGTAAATTTTTTTTTCTAAACTTTGTATTTTCTTAGACAGACATAATGTATGATTTAAAATTAAAGTTATGGTATGTAACAGCAACAAAACTTTATCTTCAACTTTGCCTCGCATATTTCAGGTTTTGTTCCAACTTTGCTACGAATTTAAAAAATGACGCTCTCACATCCTTACTTTACGTTGCTTGCACTAACCAAACTAAGTGTAAGATATGCTGAGGGTTAATTTGAAGGATTAAGAAAGTAAGATCTCTTTTTTATTACTGAGGTGTTTAGAGCTATCTTCCCAAGCATATTTAATATTATCATAAAATGATTTAAAAACTAATAAGGTCTTAGTTCGTATATATTTAATTTTTGGAAAACAGGATTAAATCTTGAATATATAATATTAAATAACATCCACTGCAACACCAGAAGAAACAACGGGTATTTTGTAGTAGAAAATTTTCAGACTACAAAAATGGCAAGGCCTGGATTTATTTGCTAACAAATTGAGCGCAGATTTTAATAAATATATTAGATTTATGGGCTTCGTATGTAACCAAATACTATTTTATCCAATAAATAAATTATTCCAGCTATTTTAAATGTTTTATGTAGTTTTAAAATCAAATTTTAAGGTAAAATTTCATAGTTAAACAAATAATAATATAGATTTTACAATTTTATCAGCCATTCAACCAAAAATAAACCAAAATTTTATTTCAACAAATGACATTTTATTATAAATATTCACCAATTTATATTACGTATTATTCAAGTTCGTACAACTTCCCACTATTTATTTTCTGATTATTTTCATAAACTTACTCATTCATCGGGAAATAAATTAAAACTGGATATACTATTATTATTATTTAGCACCTTGTCTTACTACCTGTTCGGGTTATACGCTTAAGTACTAATTACGATAATGGATTAGAAATTGGGAATTTGAATTTAGAGGAAGTGAACCCGCATTTGCGTGGAGGGAGAGTAAAAAGCCATTTAGGAACCCCCCACCCCCCACCCCACCCCAGTTCACCAGACCGAGATTCAAACCTCGATCTCCCCGTCCTCGGCAGTCGAGATAAACACGACTAGCGCGTTAGCCAACTACGCCACCGAGGCGGGTAAAAACTGGAAATAATTTGTTATTTCACTGCGTTTTTCTTGTAAATGAATCTAGGTTTGAATATGATATTAAAATTTCTATCACTTCAAAGCACACAAAACCTATATTTTATGTTATGAAAATTGTACTTACCTTTACATCTAATGTCGGGGTAACGTCCTTCCAAACTCCTTGGTCTCATACACAAGACCTTCTAGTGGCATTGAACGGTATGAATATACTTTTTCTTTTGACAAAGTGTACTACTTGTACATAGATGTGTTCAGCCTTAAATCAGAAGAGGCTTTAGATAGGGACTGGTACAATGTAGCTTTAAAGTCCTGTGATCACTTTACGCTATGCCTGTTATTACTAAATGTAAATTTTACTATGCTTCTTATATAATGTTTCTACTCATAATATGTAAGTTATTACAGAATTGGATGATTTTGAAATGATTTATTCAGTATTTTTTAAATAACGTTCACAATTTATTAGAATAAAACCAAATTAAATCGGATGAGGCATTTAAGATGACATCCCTAAAACCAAGCAGTTTAGAAAAAAATTCGAACAAGATTTTTTTTTTGTTTTTAGGGAGGGGGAGAGAACATCACTAATTATTAAGGTTTGATGAACGTCATTAAAATTATTTCAAGGTCAGCTTTGATATTTTAATGAAAACATAACATTTATGTTACAGAATTTTATTCTACATAAAAACATTAAAACAACTTTTTCTGTAACTTCGTTTAGTTTGACATCAATTTTTGAAGATATTTTAATTTGCAATTTTAATTCAAGAACATTTTATTACATTAAAAGTGTATCGATGTTAATTTTCATCATTTTGAATATTTATTAAAGTAATTTTATAAATAATATTTCATTTAACGTAATATAGAATAACATAATATGATAAAAAGTTAGGTGACCTGGTGGTCTAAGGGTATGCTGTAGGACCTCTGTGTTGAGGGTCCGGGGGTTCAATCCTCGGTCCCAGCACAGATCTATCTGATTGCCAAACCCTTCCTTCACCTCTGACAAAACGTGTATTAATCACAACTTGTGAATGTGTGAAATTCCAGGCCTCCACCATGGTTCGGATTCCACTCTAAATGGTAGGTTCCTCCATTTCATCTCACAATCACCCTACCATTACACATTAGCGTAAGTGCGTATAACTCGAACGGGTAGTAAGACGCGGTAATAATAATAATAATAATAATAAAAATAATAATAATAAATTCTTGATAAAAAATTTTATTAGAAAATACAAGTTAAAATATCTTCAAAATGTATGTCTGCTAAAAAAAATAGAGGAAAATGTGGCTGGTATTTTTGTGTTGAATAAAATACCTTGAAGATTTCAACCAAATTAAAAATATCTTGTGCTGTTCTCTTCCCCCTCTAAAACAACAACATTTTGTTCGAAACAATTTTTTCTAAAATACTTAATTTTTGGGATATTCTGATGTTTCAAATTAAATGCCTCTCCGGGATACGTTATTATTTTAATTGTAAATTACAGTTATATATTTTGTCTTATTGATCCTTTGGATTAAGGATTGTTGAATCCTTTTAATGAATTTCGGAAGGAAATAATTTTTTTAAATATTTATTAACCTGACACCGTGACTAATATACACATAATGCATCATCTTTCTTTATCCATCTATTAGAATTGATTTGTTTTATATTAATATAGAAATCATTTAAATATAATGATTGAGAAGAATTGTTTAATTTATATAAAATAAACCAAATATATAGTTTCCAATTTTATTGCAGAATACTTCAAAACATATAACATATCATAATGTTGTATGAGCTATAAACTTATGAAAGTAATTTATTACAGATGTGTATGGCTTTAATAATGATATTTTTATCCAGGCATATTTAATCTTTCATTTCCGTTCTCATTTTTATTAATAATTTATTTGATAGTAATAAAAATCAATATAAACAGTAAATATATGTTTCATACTTAATTATATATAATAGTATTGATACAACTTATACTGGCACAATAATTTTTAAACATTTTTTTCTTCTGATTAAATAAAACTTATTGATGTTTTGAAGCAGGTGTTTTGCAAGCATTTGAATCATTTATTTTCACATAGTGAACATTTTCCTTTGGTTATCACATTGAGATTTCTTTGTTTCATTATATGTAATGGTGTTTCACCATAAAATGGTGAGACGGACCCAGATATCTGTATCTGTTAGGAAGATACTGCAACAAATCACTTATAATGATGTTACATTTAATTCTTTCAATGTACATATTAATAATGGTTTTAATAATAAAGGTATTATAACAACAATATTAATGATAATAACCCAATCACACAAATCAATAAGGAATCTTTCACACTACTTACTACTTTGCCAAGCTTGACATGAGAGTTAAGATTCTTAATATTGCTTTACTCACATGTCATATGAATCATATCTACAAGATTACAAAGCAGAACCTCAAAATTTAATAATATTCCTATTTATGAATACTATACATTTGCATTATGTGAAAAAGTGTTCATTTAAGGTCTGAAAAAAAGACTATAATCACTTTTATCGTAATGGGAGTGTGACTTGAATATTTTGCTATAAATATAAATAGGACGTAGTTAATAAATTGAAAACATTTTTTCATGATTTATACTTGTGAAATAATTTAAAAGTCAACATATTTAACTATAAACTTTTGAATTTTTTAAAAGTAAATACATCAAAAAACTTAAAATGATGGGATGGTTCGCGGCAGTTGTAAATTTTATAGAGAGCTATTTTTAAATTTAGAAATACACTATTTATATGGGTACAGTATTAAGGCCATACAAAAATTCCTTCAAATAATTTTGTTTCTTCTAAACGCTTTTAGTTTATAGTACTTTGTGGCTCAAGTAGTTTAGAGAAGAGACCCCCAGCAGTAGTTAAATCGTAAACCAATTTTGGAGTGAACTTGTTTTAAGTAGGTTTTCCTAGGGTTGGTTGGTTTACGAATCTATTAAACCTCTTGTAAAAGTACCTCATAAATGACACCACAAAAAAAAAATACACTCATTTCCTTATACTGCATACTTAAATACTTTAAATTTGTTTAAAGATTTTACAAAAAATAGTTTTTTATCATATTATAATGTTGAAGATAAATTTAAGTTGATTGTATAAGTAAATATACAATTTAGGCCTTTTAACTTTTATTCACTTCGTGTATGTGTGATCCATTTTTAGCACTACCCTTTACTACCCTTTCATGTTATAAGCAATATGATCCATTAATATCCCGGTTAATGTGAGGTTGAATTTTAATCTTAATAACAGTGTACTCCAAGCATCAAAGAACAGTAGTTTCTTAACAGTTCTATAAATGCCAAATAGTTTTCAATTATTCATGAATGGACTATCTTTCTTAAATATTATTAACATTCTTTAAATTAAGTTAAACAAAGAAAGTTCTACCCATTGCCAAATAAATGGCGAGATGGATGATTACTTGATTGAAATATTATTCAACATTAACTATATTTATATTCGTATTGGCAGTCAAGATTTGTAAACCTAAAGTAAATTCCGATTGAAAATACTTTAAGGTGGTTGGATTTTCAACTATATATAACCAGATTTTAACCAGCTATAACCAGTTTCAACTAGAGTTTGCAACAGTGTAAGATTAATACTTATTATTAATCAGATTTACCATTCCTATAGAAGTTCATAATTATTTGTATTTATCATAACAAAACGATCAGCTACCATATCAATAAATATATTTTTGAACTAGGAAATAAGAAATGTATTAAATTTGTTCGTTATGTCTGAGATTAAGAATTAAACTATAATTTAGAACTATTATTTACAGTATAATTGAATAGTGTTTGCTAGGTTCTAAATCACTTATATATCGCCAACAATTTCAAAATGAATCCATTTGGGTTATAAATTGCTTAGTTATTTAAGCATCGTTATCTTTCATGTAAATATATGCTGTGTATTTTTATTTTCACATGAATGATAAAGATGCTTGGTATGTGCTTTATACTAAAAAATTTAACGTAACTACTCTTACTAAATAAGCACAGGCCGAATGAGTTAGTTGTCTAATAATTAGAATTAATTAGATTTCTAGCAAAGTCTTTAAATTTAATCTGTTTAATAATTTCCATCAAACAAGAAGATCATTCCAAAAGACGATTCTAATCCTAAGCCTCACATTAGGATGGACCTAATAATTGTCTAAATATTATTGTCAGTAAGATTAGTCTAGTTTTGAAAAGGGAGTCCTATATTTCAACGGTTCTCAAACTTTTTAACCTCAGGAACTCTCCAGCCCCCCCAAAGATAATTAAAACTCGAGGAGCACTTAAAGAGGTCTGGGAGAACCTCGGGGTTCCGAGGATAACACTGTTAGAAACGCTGCTCTAATCCCCTAGAAAAATTGCGAAGATCTAAACAATTTTTTAAGTGTCTTCCATACATTAATATTTACCGCAATAGGATTTAGATTTTTGAGAACTATTGTAACTAGATATTTATTAAGTAATTTAATTTTAGCCATGGACAATTAACATTAATATTTTAAGCCTAACACTTGAGTATATTTTCTAAAACAATTTTTTTAGTGAGGTTAGTTAACGTTATTTCAAACTTTATTAGTTAAGGTTATTCCAAATTTCTTTAATATCTAGCTTAATAGAGGACAGCATGTATTCTTCTGCATTTATTTTTTTGTTATATTTGGTTTTGTTTGAAGTTTGAAGGGATTTTGGGGAGCCCCATGGCTTTGAAGATCACACTGAAAAATGCTGTTCCAATCCATTGATTACTGGAAAGAATGATACCACTAGAATAATGATATTATGAAGGTACTATTAAAATCCTTTGCACTGGATTGAAATATATTGAAAGAAGTATGCTCTTGTGGCAGACAGTATTACTTTATGTCCCCTTCTCACTGGAATGAACTAAATCAAACGAAGGATTCGGTTATGACCGACATAAGTACTTAATTAACTTTGCTCACTGGAACGAATGATATCAAAAGAAAGATTATGTTATGGCAGATAGGATACTTAAATACCTTGCTCCCAGGAACAGGGTAGATAGAAAAAAATATGATGTCATGACAGATAGGCCTACTTACATCCATTTCACACAGAAACAAACGATGTATAAAGAAGGCTGGTTTTACAACAGAAGTGATTTAAATCCTTTTCTCCCTAGAACAAACTATGTCAAAATAAGTATGTTGTTACAGCAAGAGTACTTTACGTACTTTGTTCTCTGTAATTGTTGATATCACAAGATGGATGTTAGGAATGAGGTGTATGCAGTTATTAAGTTGACCCAAAAAAAAGTTGTTGGTATTAAAAGTTGTTATTTATTAGGAATAAATAGACTCCTACATTATATTAATAATAAAATATTGAAAATTCTTATTCAATTTCATATAAATATTCCCAAACTTATATGAATAAACACAATAACACTACACAATGGGAGTGTTTTCGTTAGCAAAAGTTAGTAAGTTTTAATTTACCTTGCTAGTATTAAATTTAATTTATAAAACAATTTAATTTCATATTAGGACTCCATAAACCACTTTAATCTAGAATGCCACAGCAAAAGGTTGATGTACTAGTAGTTTAATGTGCAGATAGTCAAGCACTAACATTTTTATACTCTATTTAAAATGCCAATATGAAATCCCATTTAGCGTTTTGTAATCTTGTAACTGAGACACATGGACATGAATGTACATAAAAAGTTGACCATATAATTGTAATGCTTCATTGAATATAAGTACATTTTATGTAGTTGGCATCATAATAATTTCAAACAATGCATTTGGATCATTCATATAGAATTTCCCTCCAAAATGTATCAGATTAGATATTTTATCTGTAGGTTCTTAGTAACTCATTTTTAAGTTATTGGTTTCTGCTTTTTTTCGTTTTTGGCACATCATTGTAAATAAAATTTTATATTTATAAAAAAGTTTTAAAAAAGAAGATAATTTTCAAAGAGCTCCTAAAGCAACTAAGACATTTACAAACTATTTGAAGTGTGCGAGGAAAAAATATAAAGTTAAGTTGTTTGGGTTTGCTAAAATATGAGGATTTATTTTAATTTTGCAAGATTAAGGTTCCATAATCTTAGAAAGTGTTTATAAATATTTTAAATGTGTGTGGAATATTTTTCTGAACACTTTTTTTTAAAGGTTTAAATGTATTTTAACTCGTTATTGTCGAATACCTATTAAGGGTTAAATATTTGAACAAAATGATTGGAGTAGAATTACACAATATAATGTTCTCAAAGATTAAGAATAATTTATTCTTGTATGCTTTAAATGTGTCACTGTACAATTTAATTACATCAATGTATTAATTTCAGTATTGTTTTTGATTTGTTAATAAATGAATGCTCTAAAATACATGGAAGTTAAGCTTATTACAATATTTTTTAAATACATCAAATTTTATACAAAATAAAATTTACTTGAAGATTCACCATGTTCGATGACAAGTGCGAACTGTTTACCTGATTTCTTACATATGCTTTGTTACTGGTGTCATTTATGGGCTTGTATGAAATCTATATAAATTGTAATACTCTAACTTTGTATTTGCATTTTCTCCCATCAACCTTTGACGTAAATAGGTCTACATGTTGTTTTTGTACAATATACTAAAAAGTGCTCACACAATTCAAGCTCAGGAAAAAATATATGTATTACTGAAAGATACTACGAACACTGTCAACTAGACCATAAAATATTTAATGGTTATAAAAATAGTTTTAAAGTGGCCCAAAAAAAGAAAAATTGTCACACGTCAGATTCGTGTCCCCAATATTGTACTTTCAAAGCTATTCCCATTCATTGAAAAAATCACTTCTATCACATTTGTCATTGAAAAAATAGGGAAGTACGAGAAAATGTAACACTTTAATGTAATCGACCGCTTGTTAAATCCAACACTTGACCTCGTTTTTCATTCCCAAACTGTATGCACACAATTGTAAACAAAACAACGCCGCAAGCAAGCTTAGAACTTGCTGAAAATATATTTGTAGGTGTCTGTCTGCAGCAAGATAGTAGCATAGCAGCACAATGGTGTAAATAAACACATGAACATCTTCCAATCAGTGGATATATTTAGTTCAGGTGAGTTTCATCTTGAGAGCGTCGCATGCAGCAGACAGGAGGAGCTATCACCAGACCAACCCCTCGTTCTGCATCTGCTGGGGCTCAGAGAAGCCTCCTGAAAAACAAGAACATCAAGGTTCACCAAGATGCTTGCTGGCTTACTTGTTATAGGAATTAATATTTGCAGTATTTGTCTACTCTCGTAGCAGAACGAAAATAAAAATATGGTGCAAGTAAGATTTTATACGGTTTTAAATGTCTCATATAAAAACAATTTTAGAATCTTTATCATATTAGTTCGGTAACGTCGTAAAAAGGGAAAACTTGTCAAAATGGTTGCAATACGTCCTCGTTGTTCCATATTTATTAGATTAAATAAGACAATCTACACCGTTTAAATATACAATTTATATTAGCCTCAAATGTTAATACATAAAAAAAAAGTGATCCATATTTAAAATCTTTGAAGTTACATGTTGTTACCTTCATGTACACGTAAGTTATTATAATTTTTTGAATATAATGTAAAAACTTTAATAATTTAAAAATCATGAAAAAATACTTATGTTGGATGATTTGGAGATAAACTAAATTGTTTAGTTTATTAATTTTAGTTTTAATCTAAGAAACTTCAAGTTTCATAAGGTAATTTTCATTTACAAATTTGTCACACACACACAAATATATAAAGAGATCTTCGTTCTAAATAATTTTTGATAATTATAGGGTTGTAACGTTAAATAAATTTGATGCTGGACCATCACATAATTTAATGCAGAGGTAAATTCATAATAAGCTCTGCGACTAATGGGAAATAACGTATTTTATTATCGTGTATTTTTTCGAAAACCAATTGTTAGGATATTATTGACTTAGTTTTTCATTCATCATACTTCAATATATGCTTTAATAATTTTTCATCTTTCTATTATTCTATCAATATGGTTGATACCAAATTAAATTTTCTTATAACGGGAGTAATTAACTCTATATATTTCGTGTCTTAGTTTGTTTGATGATGTTGTTACTTTAAGTTTATTAAACAACCATTCAAATTTATTTTAAAGATTTTATGCCAATATATGTGTAAATGATAATATAAATATAATGTTAATTGACCTACAGATGTTTGATGCATTAATGGTATAGAGGATGCCTTATATAGGCTATTCATCAAGAATGATTCAGGTCTATAAAAACTAGTCTCAGAAATATAATGTTTTTCACATATTTTTAAGTACACCTTCAAAACCCAATTTTGTCGTTACCTTTATTCGGAAGCGATTTATAATAATAAATGAGTCTTTAAAATCTCTTCTGAAATTTTGACGCTGATTCATCATATTTGACTATTAATGAAAACTTTTCATACATTTGACGTTTTAAAATTTTTAAAAGGTAATATTTGTTGGTTTAATGAATGGTAAAGTCACTGTATTCATCTCTGTAGCATCTTCATTTTCTTTGTATTTCTTCTTTAAGTTGATTAGTATCACTATTTAAAATATTATATTACTTTCTCTTAGCCCAATATTTAAGACAATAAGCATACAAAAGATCTTTGGAATTACACAATGTCTTGATACTTGCCATCTTCTATACTAAACCATGCTTTTCATTCGTCAGAACTTATCTCCACGTCTTTACTTGAAAATAAGTGTAAAGTAATTAAATATATATTTAGAAGGAGAGTAGGGAGTGTAACATATGTCTCTACAGTTTTGTTAGCCTTCTGATTAGAAACGTTGAACCATACACTGAGCGTATAACCCAAGCAGGTAGTAAGACACGGTGGTAAAAAAATACTACTAATAACGTAGTATAGCATAAACATTTATTTCAAAGAGATGCCACGTGTGTTCTTCATGCCATCTTATCAATAAAAATTGTAAATCTATCTATTTAATGAATTTTCATCAAACATAAAAATGAGAATAGGTCATGTGAATGAATTAATCAAACACTTATAGAATATGTATAAATATTGCTTAAGGAAATATTCTAGTAACTTTCTTACTCTATGGAATTAGAAAATCAAAAGTTCATTGCCGCATTCAATTAGCACGTCATAATTTAAATGAACAATAAATCTAGCAAATTTTTATTAGATCTCCCGTAGTGGATACCAAACTCAACAATTATTATATTTTGATTACTAGAATATCTTAAATGTGATAATTATTAAATGTTTTTTGCAAAATTTAAGAAATAATAAATTGAATTTTTTAGTAGAATAAACTTTTCGATTATATCTCACTATATTGGATATTTCTTTGCAATGATTGTATACACTCTACGCATAATATAATTTACTTATTTTTTATATAAAACTGACATTGTTGCAATCATTGATACCGATTATAATGCAAAGGTCAATAACACAAAAGTAATCTTGAATATTTCCCCGTTCACACGTCCTTTACAATTATAATATTCCACATTATTCACAAAAGAAAAATGGTCTTTCCCAATTTAGTAAGTATTATTTTTTATTTCTTAGGGATGAGATCTCACAACCAATACGAAGACTTGAAGATAATAATAAGACGTAGGATTTAAATAGTGTGTCGTATTATTGAAAGATTCCTTCGACAAGGGATTAAAACAAGCTCGTCATAAAGCCAAGAATTACTTGTATCTTTCTTGTAGTTCTTTTAAAGAGAGGTAAGCTCTGTATAATCCTTTGATATATTTTTAAAGTACAGTATTACGAACAAGTACTTTATCATGATTTCCATACAAAACAATCAATGGTTTGTATCGATGAACTTCATCCCAATGCACAGGGACTTGTTACACATTGTTGTGCTGACTTTATATCAAGGTGCACAGCAGATATCTTGAAGTGAATAAACTGTTCTTGGCCCTTAAATTGAGAGATACAGTTCATACAATAATTAATTAACTAGTGTTTGGCTCTATCTCTACTGGAATACTGATGACTCCATTTATACAGCCTACAATTCAGTAAACATAAGTTTGGGAAAACTAAAGTTTTCACTATAAAGTGATGAAGATATATTAAAAATACTAAAAATCTATTTGTAAAAAACAAACAACCGTTGCGATCTACATTTGAGTTCATTGATATCAATAAATTTAACTTTGGCTTATCTTATTAATAGTGACATTCTATCAATGCACGAATCGGATGTTTGTTGTAAATTGTGGTTTCTCTATGTTCATTATAGAACAAGATAACAAAGCTTTGACAACCAAAACATTGTTGTTATTTCCTTTGACATTGCTAAAATAACGTACTCTTGATAAATTAAGTAAATTTGAAATAGCTAAAATCTTAACAGACTTTTAGAATAATTGCATTCTCCCAGAAATAACAAAAGTGCATTCCTGTAATATTTGTAGAATATTGGAAATAATTTTACATAAAGTTAACTCTCGGTGGCTTGACGTTTTATTCAGTTTATTTTAAAAACTTATAAATATTGTAAGAATATTTTTAAATAAATTTTAGAGATAAGTACATGTTTGGTTATTAATTTCGGTATTTTTTATATAATTTAAGTTGTAATAGTGAAAATCCTTTTTAACTAAAATATCAGAGACTATTTTAGCAATCCACCATTTTCTTCAGCAAGCCTATATTCTCTCAAACCTACATAAGTTTTGACGATAAATTTAAATACAAGAGAATGTTACTATTATTGAGATATTAATGATATTAAGTTTACTTTAATTGTTATTATTTTTTTTTGAAGTGCTTTTTAAAAAGCATTTCTAATGAATATCCGAGTCCTAATTTTAAAATGTTTTTTTTCTCACAATGTACAGAATAACCGCATTAAATTAGGGATTTGGAAGGCAGGATTTGGAACGAATATTCACGTATTTTTTTGAAGTGATGGTGGTAAGCCGTTGAGGAATTATTACAACTACTACACCCAGCAAGAATGTAAGCCCTGACATAACTTTCACTGACAAAGAAGACTACATAAACAATCTTGACGTTTAGTTTGCGTGAACACCGATGCGGATATTGAATTTAATAGGGTAAAATATTAGATCTTTAAAATCGGTTGACCGAGGAAATTAAATATGTGTATTGTGTATACAATGATTTTTAATAAGTACAAATCTCCACAGTGTTATAAGAGTCAATTTAAATTACACATTAATAGAGTAGGGCTAGACTATCAATTGATTATCCAAAAATAGATTAAGTATTACTATAATTTGTAATTTTAGTACTTCATTTAAGTATGTTTGGAGACGGTGAGCTTTGAGATGATGGCGTGAGGGTGAGAAATGGCCTTTTACCATCACGTGAAGTGCTTTTTTTTTCCTAATACCACGTACGTTCGTGTTGTACGCCAAGGTGAATTTGATGAGAGAATTGACCTTAACATAAAGGGTATTAGTGGGTTGGGCTCTCTTGGGGAATGACAATGTGCTTAAAGGGATACAAGAGTGTCTAGTATAAGACATTAAAATACTTAGTAAGAGGGTAAAGGCTGAGATTGTATAATGATTTCTTGCTTTGATATGGGAATAAGGGTGTTAATTTACCTTGAGTGGTGAAGAGCTGAACTTGATTAGTGAAAAAGTTTGTCAGTCTATTCAAAAGGACCTTTGGCGAAACATTGGGATCAAATTTAGCACCAGATGCAATACCTACTCACACTGTTTGGGGACCTCATGGAAAAGGTCAGAAACTACAAAAAAAAGCTCATTATTAAGGTCCAAAAGGTTCATTATTAAGGTCCTCAATGGTCATGAAAATTGAGTTTATGGCTACGACCTATAAACCAAGCTACAGCCATTACAAAAGAAGAGTCCATCTTCATTGCGACCAATTAAAGGGAACAGATCAAGACCGAAGTCAAGAGTATGCTGATATGTGTCTTCTAAATTGAGAGAATAGCTCTGGAGGAGTTTATTAATGTAGGGCATAAGGGGATTCATCCCTTTAACATCAAGGTATTGTAGTGATTGTGGGAGGGGGGGCGTGAGGTGGGAACGTCCACACCAGAGGTGCACTCAGGACTGGCCTCTTCACCACAAAATTGCGCTAGCATAAGTACAATAATTATTACATAAATTAACTAGCTCTGTCTGTGCAAAAATGTATGGCCAGTAAACATAGCAGTTGTACCCTCACATCTTTATTCACCCGATGTAGCCCCCAGTGACCTATTTCTGTTATGTGCTGCTAAAGGGGCAATGATTGTCCAAAATTAAGGAGATTCAGGTGTAGTCGTGGGAGGTGCTGAAGAACATCCTAAAAATATAATTCCAGCTCATAAGATGTAGGCAAGGTCTAGGCCCGTGATATAAACTCCCAAGAGGACTACTTTTAAGGGGGAAGTATCGATTAGATCCTAAAATAAGATTACATTATTCTATCTGTACAGTTAGATAACTTTTGATCTTTCTAAATCCACTAAAATTATTTTCAAAATTAATTTATTTCAATATAATTTGTTCATGTGAAATATTTATATATTAAGTCAAAATCCAATTTTCATAGGAAAAACCTTACATGGCAACTATAAAAGCTACTATAACTACTTTCGCGTATTCATTCAATATATGCAGCTGTTATTTTGGTTGGATATTATCAATATTTATAGAATAGTATTATTTGTAGTAGAATATTATTATTCTTGTCCTTAAATATATATGTTTTTATTTTCTAATTGTTTCTTCCTACCAACACATTAATATACATAACATCGAAAGAAAACTTTAATACATTATTTTTTCCTTTGAACCATTTACATAAATATGATATACGTTGTTACATGTAATAGAATGTTTATTTTTCACACATACATTTTAGCCGTCACATAGTCAATTAAATATATTTTCTACAAATATAATTCATGCAATAATATATTTTAATTATTAAGATACACTTTAGTTTTATTATTTTACTTTTGTATGTAAAAGATTCTTAATATTTTTGCGATAAATAAATTAACAATAGATTGAGTTTTTTAAACTCCGTTCTGTGTTTTTTCATTCAATGTAGATTTTTATGTACAGAGGAGATATTCAAGTTGTGAATTTTACAATTTCTCTTCGTTAAAGTTGCATCCATTAATAAAGTCATCAGTTTGTTGTAGTAGCTGCATACTGCTTAAAAAGTTTTGCTTAGTCTAAAAGAGAATCCATGTTATTTGTTTTCCTTAAATGAAATCAAGAATATATATTTTTTAAATTGATGAACTAAAGCTATAGTATCTTGGAAAAAATGTGTAGATCCTTAATAATTTAAACACTTTTTTGGAAAACATAATTTGTAATGCAGTGTAGTTGTCCAATATTGCATCATATCTTCTTTTAAAATGTTAGTTCTGTATGTATGGTACCTCAACCGTTAATATACTAATCATGCTCGTATGATAACCAAATCAACATTGTGTTGTAGTCCAGTTGTGCACACAATATATATATAAGATCAAGTTATATAATAACAACACTTGTTTTTTTATGAAATCATATTATAATCACCATTATCATATACTTAAACACTTGGGTAAACTTATTTTAAAAATTATTTTGACAAAACATGATTTTAAATATGGTTCTTGAAGATGTTGTTTTTGTTTTATCATATATTTATCCACAGTTTAATATGGCTTTAAATTTTCTAAGAATGCTCTTAACACACGTAAACATTGTCACAGTCTGTCAATTTATCTCTAGTATTACTATTTGTTATTCTAAATATATATTATTGTGATAGTAACAAGTATTCATAAACTATATATTTTTCAATAAAATTTCAAATTTGTATCAGATAAAGTTATTCATTTAAATTATCTACAATATTAATTTTCATTGAATGTTTTATAAAAACTTATATAAATTTACTAAATAAATAAATGTTTTATATACATTATTCTTACCAAAGTCAATAGAAAAATATGTAGTACAATACTTATGTAGATACAATATATTTCAGGACTGCTAGAAGAAACTGTCAGATTACTTGTTTCATTATTAAATACTGCGTGGATACAGATATATTTAAAATTAATAAGAATTCATTGACTTCTTTAAATTAAAGAAATTATTTGATCACCCAAAACATCGTCATATTTAGCTTTTATTTATAAAATAAAACATATATCCATGTATTACTATATGATTAAATAATTTGATCTGTTATTTTTGCTGGTAGAAAAAATTAATATATATATATACATAATTTCTAAAATTAAAATACAAACTTGACCAATGTTATGAAATACAATATACAGGTTGCACCGTGTTTCTAATATTTTAAAAATAAATACCAGTGTGTCAATTGATTTAAATAAATAATTACTAGCTAATTAAATTTTGCATCAATTTAAATTTGGACTCAAAACTTCAGCAGCATGCAGAGAAAATTTAATGCACATAAACTAGTAGAAATAGTTCACACGTTGTTAAAATGTTGATAGCACAGAGATAGAAGTTATGAATAACGTAATTTTTTCAAATAATATTAATTTAAAATAAAGTAAACACAATAAAAAAAAGTAATAAACACTGAAAAAATATTAGGAAAGATGGCTTCTTTCTTCGAAGTTAGAGATGTTATTAATTTAATGATATTTTCTTGACCTATATTCACGCCATAAAATGTTGTAGGCCAAAACTTTATATTCCACTTACTGGTTCTTTTGAAGTTTGTACTATCAATAAAAAATATCACAGCCCCTTCTATACTATAAAGTTGTTCCACAATAATTCAAGTATTTATTTGAGGGGAAGCTTAAGGTGTGCATTTCGGGCTTTTTTTAGTAACTACATCTTTTGTGAGACTGACGTCTTAAACTCGGAGAAAAACAGTAATTCTCTATCAATTTAAAGTACTTTAGATTATAAAATGCATTTTTTTCAAACTTATAGAGTAAGGAAAATTATTAACTCAAAATTCAAAGATAAGCTATAGGATATATTACTACACACAGTCACTTTTCTTTTAAATTTGGCTGTTTTTTCTTATTCACATTATTAGGTAAAAAAGAGTTTCTTTTGAAATAAAAATTACACTTGAAACGTTCCATATTTTTATTTGTTTTGATCTTACAATTACATAAATAGCTATTCAGAAAAATACATGACTTCTCCCATTTAAAAGATGACTAAGACTTCAAACTAACATAGAACATGATAATCATATAAATATAATAAAATATATATGTATGTGTTAACGCTGTAAAATCTGGACCTAACTTTGAATAAGTAATTATGGAAACCTGAGGTTGTGCACCTAAGTTGTTTTGTTTTTAAAATTTTAAAACTTTTATATAAATTATGAGTCTGATACCGAAGAATACGTGACCACTGATTTGTGTGACTAAAAAACCAACAAGAAACATACAAATCCGATAGTTTTCATGGGTATACATACGAGTGGTAAACTTTGAGCTTTTACATATAGTGCTAACCCGATGATGTGAATAATGTAATCACCGGTAGGGGTCACTCCAAAACAAATGAACAAAAACATTTAAAACTTGGATTATGAATTCAATTAAGTGAAAAATGACAACCTGAACACTGGAATCAAGCCCGGGCCCTTTGGCTTAGCACTTCAATGCTCTATGACTGAGACACCTGATAGAATTTGATTCAGCTATGGGAACTGATGAACCTTTGGATCATCATCACGTATCAGTTTGAGATACATGTGAATTAATAATACTAAGTTCATGGTAGCTTACTGTTAGATACGAGTCACCGTGGACAGTGATTGTAGGCCTACATGGATATTAGTAGCCGATACTTTCATCAGCTACCACATACAGACTCAGTACACCAACACTTAGTGAGAGATGGCCCTAGGTAGGAGACGGACCAGGATGTCTTAGTGGTAAGCTTCCACGTATAAAATCAATACACCAACAACTAGTCAGAGATGGACCCAGATATGAGACAAACCAGGATGGCTCAGTGCTAGAGCATTGGTGGCCAAAGCCAAAAGTCCCTGGTTAGATTCCAGTGTCCCGGTTGTAACTTTGCACTTTACAGAATTTGATTCAAATGTCAGGACCGATCCTGTGGTAGCCATCACTTATAAGTTCCTAATACAAGTGAATTAATTATTGGCTTGTGTACTTAAGAAAACTTGCGCGTGTTGATCTTAGGCGTCTTTTAAAAACTTTTAAATTTGTTGCAATCCTGACGCACTAGCATACGTGTCCATTGGTATTGTTACTACAAACTCAATAAATTTAGAATGCTGAAAATCTACATATGTACTTAATGAAAATTAAGGATATGAAAAGAGTATTTATTTAATATTTAAATTTTGAACCTGAAGAATTGATTCACATAATCATTGGTTTGTGCTGCTATTAAGTTATCCAATAACTTTTCAATGTCAATATATGGGGTTGAATATAGTAGAGAAACGTTTACTGTCGAAATTTATCACCAAGCAGAAATCTCAACATTAAATCTGATGATATTTCACAAGAATGCTAACTTACCCAGGAAAGGCCAGGTACTTTCATCCAGTTTGCAATAAAATTTAATATTATGTTTATATCCAGTAAATTAAGCATAATTGGCCTTGTTATATCAATGAAATCAGGTTCTTTTCTTAAACTACAAGCTAAAAAATCATTGTTGTATCTCTCTATACAAACAACATGCTATTTATCTTAATATAGCAAACCTTTTCTTTACCGTATTCGATTTTATATTTAATGCATGTACACTCCGTTTACACTGAAAGGTAGCAATCCCCCCATCAGTGATGATATTATGGTCCAATCAATCAGGCAGCACTATGTTGGAATCAAGTAAGGTAAGCTTGATATCTTGCATGATGAACGGAGGGTACTTCTTAGATCAGCATTTAGCATATAATGAGTTAGCTTGGCCAAGAAACTACGTTTTTGCATCGTGTTTAGCTCCCCGTCATGCCAACACGCACTCAGTTACACTATTGGGGTAGGGATTAAGAAGGTGTAATTTAAGGAAAATATACCCAAAATTGTGTATGAGGATAGTGGGAAACTATTTAGAAATAACTCCTTTAATAAAAACTGCCAGGATTTGATGCCAGACCTCCCCTTCATGGGCAAACAAGACGTGTAGATATTAACGTCTAGTCGTATGCCCACCGAGGAGCTAAGAAATTATTAAATATACTCCTAACTAATGAAGCCTATATTTCCACTGCTAAAGCGTTTTCTCAACCATTGGGGTCTACACTTTTGAAAAGCCCTCAATTATAATCTAGTCAGCGTGACAAAACCAATTTTTAAATTAATGACCATCTTAGTGGCGTGCTTGGAGAACGGCTACTTGGGACCAACTCTTCAACTTCAATACTAGGTTCAAATATTGCTTGTTATGATCGTTTTAATTTGTCACGTAACACAACTTTAAATAGAAAGAGCTTATTGATCTACTCAGTCAATTTGAATGAATAACCTATTCAAATCTTTAGGATGAGACCTTTGTTTTAATATTTTTTTCTCGTTTATACTGTTCTTGATTTTTCAACAGGTGTATCGGTTCTATTGTGTCAGATAAACATGTAGCAATTATCGCTACAAGTCAAACAAAATTGGGCAAGTCAACAAAAAAAAAACTTACTTACCCAATATCACCATCCAGGCTATGTTCGAAGAAAAATAACAATACGTCCGGCCACACCTCCGCCCCATGAACAATTGCCAGACAAAATCAAGAGTTAACCCACTCCCGCTAGAGAACACTACCATGCGCAGTGCCAACCTAACAACCCTGAGAAGAGGAGAGTTGCCATTCTAGAAGGAACCAATGGCTTCGAGAATATTATAGNTTAAACTCTGTGATCCCCTCCCTTGGATCCTGTCACCCCTGTTCATCGAGTTTGTGCACTGTATAAAAGATCGGCCATGAAAATAAGGCTTCACTCTTGGACTGGGTTTGGTAGCGGTTAGACGAAGCTGAGTCTTCACAGACAGTTTTGAAAATGTAAGGAGAGATTCATTTTCGGCATAATGATAAATCTGGAATTAATCAAAATTCTCTTTCGGCTTTATTTTTTTTTTTAATAAAAAAGTCTGATGTTATTCTTCATTGTCTTGAACATTGAATTTAAACTGAACTATTTAGCTTGTGAATTATATTTCACAATTAATTTGTTAATGATTTACTTTAGAGAATTCAGTAAGGATATTCAGAATATTCCAAAATTAGTAATGTTATGCGTTAAGTATGTTTTTTGTAAACATTGAATTTATACTGAATTATTTAACTTATGAATTATATTTCACAATTAATCTTGTTAAGGATTTACCTTTGGAGAGTTCAGTAAAAACATTATGTTAGAATATTCCAAATTTAATAATGCTATGCACTAAGTATGACATTCGTAAACATTGAGTTTAATCTGAACTATTTGACTTGCAAATTATATTTCTCAATTAATGTGACAAGGATTTATTTGGAAAAGGTCATTTATAACATTAGATTGTAATATTTTTAATATGAGTAATGTTACGCCCGAATATCTACATATTGTTAATGTTTCTTATACATATAATAAAATGTTATTTATGACTTTCAATCTTTTAGTTAATCCAGGTTATCCCTAGTTTTAAGTGAACATACTACCCTGGCACCTCCCCTTCTTGTTTTATCTATTTTATCTAATCTATTATATATATATTTTTTTAAGGAGGATCGTGGTTTCCTTGTTTGTGGCTTGGATCGTATTTCTGGGGACGTATTACGTACCCAGCATCATCTAATAATTGCTCAAACTGCGCACTCCTATTTATTATAAATTTTGAAGTTGATATTTTTTTTTTGTATTTGGACCCCTCTAGTTCTAGAGTTTTGGGTAACAAACATGGATACTATCCTATAGGTAACCAGTAACATCAGATAGGTTTTGATGATACTAATCAGAGATTCAAGAATTTGAACCTTAACGTAATAAATTTTCCTTGTCTCTTTCAAGATAAATGCTGTTTAATTTCCTTAAATACATGTACATTTACTAAAATTATTACCCTTGGCAAGTTCTAGCGTTAATAATAAACCATTAAATAGACAGGTAGTTTTTGGTCAGTCATTATGATATGTACTTAAAGGACTTATTGCCTCGGCTACCTTTAACTCAATGGAAAAATTATTCGTAATATTCGTAACAACGGTATGTAAGCATTTTGTTTGTTATTTAAGAATATAAAAATTGTCTGTCATTGTAAATAAATTAAATTTACGTTATAGGAGCCTACTTTACCAAATGAAAACTGCGTTTATTTAGTATATTCCATTTTGTTTACAAAAATGTATCAGAAATTTAAAAAACAATGGATACTAAATATAATTTTATACAATTAAATTTATAAGGCATATCTAGCATCATATCATATTATGTATTGTAACCGGTCTTTATTTGCGAACCAACCTCTTCGTTACCGGCAAACAAGAGTGGATTAAAACTACATCTAGCCCGTGTACGTACTACCTTCAAAACCATAAAAGCGCGTTTTACCATTTTCTCTGTCCACTTGTCTTGTCTGTCTGATGCTCTCGTAACGAGTGGACGTGTGCGGAGCATTTCTCTGTTGAAGTTTTGTGCTACGCCATGAATTTTGTGCTACATTAACCTCGAGGATATTCCTTGTGTATCTATTTACTAGTGAATTTTGATATAATATATTGTGTTGTCCTCCACATGAGTGGAGGTCCAACAAGTGTGCTGGGTTCGGAACCTGAACGACAAGGAATTTTGTCGAACAGGCTGGACTGCAAACTGGAAATTGTTTTGGGCACTATTGTTCTCGGTAAAGTGTTGGATGATAATTTTTGACACTGTGGGTATTGTTTTGGGACCAGATAGTATTCGTCATGCTTCTAACATGAATGGTGTACGAGTGGGACTGCTTAGGACAAATAAAGATAGTTTTAATAAAATATTACAAGATGGGGGAGTGTCCATAGACCATAGTTTAAAATCCGTGCTAGATTAACACAGTTTTCCCATGTCTACTTGTTTATACGTATTATTTATACTGTCCCTAACAGGGAAGACTCACTTCCTTTACATACTAATTTGACAAAAGACAATTTTCCATGGTGAGTATATTTGTCTAACGATGATGCTAAGTGTTTTTGTTGCTCTCTTCCCAGACACATGGCGAAGAACTGTTCACAAGATGTGACGGCCACCGAGCGGTCAAGTGAGCCCCACCGAAATACTACCTTCAGTGATGTTGTCACTGGCACTAACAAAATGACGCGGTTGACTAAGGTCAGGGGTGGCAATGACCCCGTTCAATTAGTTAATTTACAATATATTGATTGTGTACCAATTGTTAACAAACTTCCTGTCCCTAAACATCGCTCTCAGTTACTTTCTGAGATCCCACAACAACAACAAAAGAAAGATGGGGTCACAGACAGTTCTCTAGTTTTTGGGAGCATGGAAACGGTTCGTGTACTACAGTGTGCTCAAAAGTCACCCCATAAAGTGAGTGATTTTCACATGGATAAAGGAGGATAGTACGAGGGAGTTCTTAATACCAAATAGTAGTATCAGTTTTATTGCTGGAAAAGGGTCCATTGATGCTAATGAGGACGTTGTAAAGCGTCAATCACTAGAGCATATTTATGACCCTGATGATCATTGGTCCGTTGTGTCAAAGTTTCCTTGGAGTTCACAGACAGAATAATTAAAAGTCAAAGATGCTTCGAGCATTGATAAAATAATCCAGAGACACAATTTTAAAGAAAACAATATCCTTTGAATAAAGAAATGTTTTTAAGTTTTTTCGTAAATATATAGGATTTTCAAAAACGCTTCTGCAGTGGCATATGAAATCACAAAACAATATAAGGACCTATTAGAAATGTTGCAATATTCGTTGTCCTATGTTTGAAGTCACAATTTAAGGCGACTCTTGCTGCGTTTGATAAAGTCACTGCAAGAAGCAGGTTATTAAGTTTCAAAATATTTAATGATAAATGTATATAATAGCACAATGTGTTTCTGTTTTTCCATAATATCTATTTTTTGTAATCTCACTCTTAAGTCACGGAAACTACACAGTGAAGGCAAACAGTACAAGCTTTTTGTGTACTTAAAACGTGTAAGAAGATACATATTGTTTGTGCAAGAAACTAACTTGAGCTCACCAACTACGTCAAATACCTTAGAAGAATTTAGCTTTTTATTGCCCCTTCAATTCAGGTTATCTCTGGGCTAATAATTGCAATCAAATTATCTATAGACCATGAGGTTATAACTATAAGATACAATGTATTGGAACCAGGATATGTACATGTTGTAGTATTGATAAGGCATGGTAAAATTGACCACTTTATATATATATATATATATGCCTCAAGCTAATGTTCAAGCCATCCTTGTGGTCAAGGTTTTGACACTTCCACTTACAGCACCTTGGCGTCTTAGAGCATATGTTTCTGGACGATAATTGGAATGTAACTCTTCCACCGGAATACTGGATTAAATTGTAATGAGACTAGACTAGCGCTTAGCAAGGCTCTCCAACATGTAGTTTCACTTAATAAAGGGTCTGATGTATGGAAAAACGTTCATCCTGTAGAAATAAGTTTCACATATATGGGTGTTCATAAAAATATGCCTCAATTCAGGGTTAGAACGCATTTATGTAAATCATAGTTTTATTTATTCTGTTATACAACCAAAAATATTTCCATATTTTCTGACCAACCTGGGTATATTTGTATGATGTAAGTTGATGTAAAATTGAAGACAGTCGTATTGGAGGATCAACACACAATTGTCAGAGAATGAACCTTACAAATTAATTATCAGTAATATTGAAAGTTTTTATTCAGGACATGTATACCATAGTAAAAACCCCAACGGACTCCAGCGAGATCAGTAAATATGCTTGTGAACATTTTAAGAAACATTTTTCTTCGCGTTTAAAAACAAGTGTTGAAGTTCTATAACCTTATAATGATCTTCCCTCCTTATCTGAAGTTCAAAAGGATGTGGGTGATTCTGACATTTCTTCAGTGGCGTTGACGGAAGTAGTTCATACACGCATTAAAAATAAATCTCCCGGTTATGATGGTCTTCTGTGTGAGTTCTATCAATGTTTTTGGAATTAAATAGGTCCAATGTTTTCAAAGATGGTTCATGCTGCTTTGTAATCTGGTAGGTTATCGTCGTAAATCAATTAATCTGTTCCTATTTTAATTCCTAAGGACGAGGATATGACTTTGGTACATAACTGAAGACCAATATCTTTACTTCATGTTGACTATAAGATATTATATCGTACCATAACTTCTAGCA
Source organism: Timema bartmani (assembly GCA_902151455.1). NCBI lineage: Eukaryota > Metazoa > Arthropoda > Insecta > Phasmatodea > Timematidae > Timema > Timema bartmani. Next base: position 404,828 of record CABFWB010000015.1, on the reverse strand, counting down.
CGCAAGTTGTTCTCTCTGATGTGATTCATCATTCCCAGACTTATGGAATCCCTCACCGGTCCATATCTGAACATTTTCATCTTGTACGAGATTTTATTCAGAGTACTAACACTAGAAATAACCCCCTTGCTGTACTTTCCCTTGATCAGAAAAGTGCAGATGAATATATTGAACACGCCTACATGATTTCGACCCTGTCCAAATTCGGGGTTTGGTACAAAGTATATAGCGTATGTTTGTACCTTATACCTAAAGTCACAATATTTGGTACGAGTTGGATATGTATTAATTGCATCAATTCCAGTATTACGCCTAATGCGGTAAGGTGGCCTATTATCCGGCCCATTGTTCACTATTTGTATATAACCTTTCTTATATATGTTAAGGTAGAACTTGTAAATTATGGTTTTATATTACCATTCTTTACTGAAGCGCTAGTGGTCTCTGCATATATAGTTGATTTGACGCTTTTCGTCACTAATGATGTTGGATAGCGTGTATAAGCGTGTATAAGCGTGTACTGTCTGAGTGTTAGTGAAGTATGCAATTGTTTTCTATAAGCGTACACTGCCAGGCGTGATAATGAAGTTAGCAACTGTGAGCATGTATTTTTCAGTGCATTGATCACTATTTTCTCCAAGGGTGTACTGTCTGGTGCGTTTATAAATATTATTGAATTGTTTTCACTTAGAGGGACGGGTGTGGCACGTTAATAAAGTTAACAACTTTTTTCTATTAGAGCGTACTCTACAGTGCTCTACTTGAATATATATTATCTTTTTTTTATTTATTAAAGAATGGTTTGAAGCGCGTCAATAAAGTGTGTATTTAACTTATATTATAGTGAAATTTCCAATACGGTAGTAAGTATTTATTATTTAGTGTACAGTAAAATGTTATAAAAAATTACTTTTTTTTTCAAAAGAATTTACAATACATTGCTAATAAAGAATACATTTGTTTAGTGTTATAGTTAAGGCCTACTACCTACCTTGTTTAGAAAATATTCATTGGCTTTTCTATTAGTGTATTCCCCATATTAATTTTTGTCATCACAGTGTTTAACTAACTGTTCAGGTTTTACACATACGTGATAATTACTCATATGGGGTAAGGATGAGAAAGGAAGCATTTTATAGTGAATCTACCAACATTTGAGTGGAAGGAAAGTGGGAAATAATTTAGGGTAAACCACCTTTAATAGACCCAACTGGGATTAAAACCCCGATTTTCATATCTTCAGCAGGCCAATCTAACACGAGAAGGATTTGTTAAACCATTTGGCCACTGAAGCGGGTTGGATATTGTTATATTAATAAATCACTAAAGTTTTTCTACCAGCACATGTTACAACATAACAAATATGAACTTGAATAGTAATGTGTCACTGCAATACCCGGAATCAAGTTATAGGATACTTATAATCTTATTGTTAAAAATTAATAAAACTTCAATATTATAAATGTAAATTGTGTCTGAGATGAAGCATACATTTTTTTAAATATTTATAACTTCAACTTTTTACAAATAAACTTGGTAAGCACCCTTCAATCGTTTATCTAACGTGTACGAAATCTTTTGTAAGGATACGGATTGTCTTAAGTGTTTATACTGGTATTTTCAGCCTTAGTTCAAGGAAAATATCTTTAATAAAGATAGGTGGGTAGTATAAGTGTATGAAATGACCAACATGAACTGAGTTTTATTTTTAAATAAGATTAATTCCTCTAACACCAATACCTTTCACTGTTTGATGTGTTTAGTTACGAGTTCTTCACGCGCGTCAGGTTTTCGATAAACTGAAGATTGTCAGAAAGACCAGCCCGTCATTCCGTTCGATCATTGATTGACGATTAATTGTGCTTGAAAGGAGGCTGAACATTATAAAAGTAATTTAATAATGGAAATAATAATAAGAGTTGGTCTGTCTAAGATAACGCACTACATCCCTTTCAACATTTCTAGTTCTTTTTTCATTGAGGATATATTTTTAATGTGCACTTTCTGAACACATTTATGATATCAGATCACGACCTATAGAATAAATTAATACAGTACTATGAAACTTTCAACATCCAGTTCCTAGGCTGACAATTCACCAAAGATTATTATATATCATGTCGGGAATCGAACCCGGGACTCTTAACACAGATGGTCGACGTTTTAATGACTGAGCTGAATTATTGTCGGACAAAGTGGACAACAATTATAGATCTAAGATTTATCTATTTTCTAATTTACAAGAAAGGTAGAATATATTATAAATAGAGTGCACAACCAAAAGTGATTTAAAGTATTTAACATGATAATAATAATAATAATAATCATAATAATTTCAATTTCAATTTCCTTTATTATAGTGCCGACCAACAGTCGTAAGACCTATAACAGGCCAGCACTGAAAAGCACACAAGTACATACCCTACAATACATACATTTACATAAGAAAACATGATAGACAAAAAATGGCCAAATAATGCCATATACCGATAAACAACCACGAGACAAAAAAGTAGTTAATAATGATAAGAATAAAAAGTAACATTAAAAATAAATAACCAAATAGTGGTTAAAAGCAGTAACATTATGCAAAAAATAGATCAGAATATTGTAAACTTAAACAATGTAAACTTAAATAGTATTAAATAATATAGGCAGAACCTCTACAAGATAAATTATTGATATGGGATATCCTTAAATAACTCTCTGAGTTTAGCTTTCCTTTTATGATAAAAGTCGAATTCGACAAATCTAGAATTGGCACTATGGATACAACGACCTATAGGGCTTACCTTGTAAGAGCTATTAAGAAAAAATAATTTTTGATTACGAGAAGCCCGAGAAGGGATAAGAACGCCTACATGATCAAGGGCAAATTTGCAAGAAATTATGTTATTGAAAATATTAAAAACAAAAAGGGCATCACAATAAAGTCTACGCGAGAAGAGAGTTTGGAGCCCTAATAGGTTTCGAATTCTATCATAATCATAATAAATCCGGTTACTAAAGTATTTATCATAGCATGCAGCAACAAATTTTCTCTGAACGTTTTCTAACCTAAGAGAGTCAGTTAAGGTAATGGAATTCCAAGCAACAGTAGCATATTCTAACTTAGATCTAACCAGGGCATTATACAGACATAAATATATACAGATATAAATATAATAATAATAATAATAATAATAATAACAATAATAATAATAATGATGATGATAATAATAATAATAATTGTTTTAAAGCTAATAACAGTAGATCAGGAAAGATAAATGTAGGAACGGAATGACGTGCTGGTCTTTCTGACAATCTTCAGTTTATCGAAAACCTGAACCGCTTGAAGAACTCGTAACTAAACACATCAAACTGTGAAAAGTATTGGTGTTAGAGGAATGAGTCTTGTTTCAAAATAAAATTCAGTTCATGATGATCATTTCTTAAAATTATACTACCCAAATTATCTCAATTAGGAAAAAACTTTTACACAGAGTGAAAATATGTCTGCACTAAAAACCTCATTATTGTTCTTTCATTAGAAAGCAATTTTTTCAAAGCAAACCAATTAGAATATGGGAGTTTTAATAATATACTCATGTCTTTTAATGTTTTTATAACAAATTCTGAAAAAACTACTGTGATTGTCCAAGTAGTTTATGAGAAACGGTGAGTTGTGTTTTAGGATTTTTGAGTATTTGATCGCGGTAAACATGATGCCACTCAGATTTTTCCTGCAAGAACTTAAAATGTGGCCGTCTCACGCACTCGTGTCATGAATTCAAATATCGTCTGCACTTTGCACGGTGCCTATACGTGCATTTACACTGTTGAAATGTAAAATAGGAATTCGTAGTTTAGATGAAGTGTATCCACATTTGCATGGAGGTAGAGTATATAATAATTTAAGAAAAAGCTCTTCGAGTATATCAAGATGGAACTCAAACACCTCTATTCATCACCAGCAAACCAGACAAGACGAAACTGACGCCTTTATAAACGTATCCGGTGTTTTGGGTGTCATATTGTGGTAAATTAATTTGATCTACTTGTGGATGATAATACTTAAATCAAAAATGCCCCTAGATCTAGAATAAAAGCACGTTGAAAGTGTGGCATAAACAATAGAGAAAGTTATTTTCTTGATTCTCCAGCCTTGCTGTTTATCCGGGCCACAAGCGGGACTTACGTAAATAGCTTATGTATTCATATTACTAACCGGTCCCATGGTATACTGGTCACTTGTCAGTTCACCTGGCTGCAAACTTAGGGGCCTCGGGTTCGACTCCTGTCTAGTACCAGGGTGTGGTTAGTTAGCTTTAAGTACTTAATTTCAAAAACTGATACCACACCCTCATATTCACTATCACCATCACCTTATCTCATCAGGATATGAAAAGAGCCTCTACGAAAATAATATACGATTAGCACATTTGGGCGTCCCATGGGAATGGTATATTAGTACTGGCTGATCTTTCCACAAACTGGGCTACGAAGAATGCAGCCCAGACACTCATATATATATATATATATACACACAACGTGTATCTAAAACATTGCATCAAACTTTGGCAGGCTATTCCTTGGGTGAAAATAGAATAATTCACATCAGCAACCTAGGGTCCATCTTGAATAATAAGGGCGGTATACACCCCTAAAGATAGAGCTAAAAACGACTGTTGTGTGAAATATTATGAAAACTGCTTAGGGTATTACAACGAATATTTGTATACTACTTATTGAAACCTTGATCGTTAATCAACTAAATGTACTGTTACCGTTACCCACCCTCATCATGTAAAAAAGACTGGGTTGTAACACTTTTTTCTGCATTTAAATATGTCAGAGTAAGTATTACCGATTTTGACTTAAGATTACAAAACATGGAGTAAAAACTAACAAAAAAAGGTGTCTTGAAGAAACTGTCTAGCTTTCCCCGTTTCCGAGATAATCATGCATGTGTGACTTCAAAGACAAGTGTTAATTCCTGCCAGGTAGGGAGTCAGTATAACTGTGTTGCTAGCTGTGTTGGATACACTTGGCTCTGATCTCAAACTTGTGTGATTATCTCGGAAACGGGGAAAGATAGACAGTTTCTCCAAGACACCTTTTTTGTTAATTTTTACTGCTTGTTTTGTAATCTTAAGACAAAATGGGTAATACTTAGTCTGATAAATTTTATTGCAGAAAAAAGTCTTACAACCCCCCCTTTTTACATAATGGGGGTGGGTAACGGTCCCAGAACATTTAATTTATTAATGATCAAGGTTTCAATAAGTAGTATAAAAATATTCGTGTATACCGCCCTTATTATTCAAGATGGACCCTAGGTTGCTGATGTGAATTATTCTATTTTCACCCAAGGAATATCCTGCCAAAGTTTGATGCAATGTTTTATAGATACACGTTGTGTGTATATATATATATGGTGTATCAAGCTACGTAGGAAGTAGCTTAGGTGTGGATAGAAGACCTCAGAGCAACAAAAAAGTTTATATAAACATATTTCCTATGTTCGATGGTTCCAGAGATCAAGCCTTCTAAGATTCTGCTGGATACACCCATATTCGTGTAGTTGAAGCCCTGGCTGTGTACTAGCAGTGCTATGTCACTTACAAGACGTGCAATGGGAGTGTATCAAGAAGAGCTATTAACAACTTCAGCAGACACTTGGAAGGTCTTATCTCGAGAGCCATCGAACCTAGGACATGTATTCATAATCAATGTTTATGTTGTTGGGAAGTCTACAGCCCAGTTACTTCCCACATACATCGATACACCTTGTATAATACTTGCTGAGAATCCATGATCGCTCTCCAATCGGTATTCCAGCACAAATTATATTCTGTAAAGGATTACAAAATCAGTTAGAGTGCCCTCTATTCATTTCTTCGGTGCTCTCTATAAGGAAGGGCCTATTTTATCAACAAAGACGACTTGTAGTTTCACAGCAATCACCTGTGAGTCGAAGAAAATCCTCACAGTATTTTTCAATTGGCACCTGTGGCATTTCAGCTTGTTCATTTATGACGGTGATAGTCAATAAATAATACTAACCTATCTGGGTGAATGAGGTATAATTTTGTGAACACAAAGGTCGCCTGTCTGGAAACAAATGAATTTCTACGAATGGGAGAACATAACATTATTTGTATGTTTGATGTTTGTTAGTGGAATAGACATTCCTCACCAACGTATTATGAATGGATGTGAAGAAGTTGGTAGTATCCCAGAAACGTTTGTCACACGTTAGGTAGTCCATGCTCAGTCAGACCTTTACCTAATTTCATCAAGAAAATGTAACTTACTTAAACCACCATCACAATGGTCCTTCACTTACTTTAAGTTGTTCTCTCCAATAACATTTCCAAATATATAAAAGTGTTGTAACTCTCTAAAAAACTGTTTGAAGGTAAATGTTTGGCTAAACTTATTTTCTTTTTACAGTACGCGTAACGTGACATTAACATTGTAAATATTCTTTATAATAAATATATAATAAGAATGTAATAAAATCCTTTGTATTACTTTAATAGCGTTATAAAAACCCATGATTATGTTTTTAACTCTAATGCTACCAGCCCCGTGGTAAAGTGGTCAGTGCACCTGGCTACGAACCTATGGGTCCCGGGTTTGATTCCCATCTGGTACCATGGGTATTTTTTTCCGAAAGGAGAATCATCCCAACGGTAATAACGGTTTAATATATTAGGCCTAAGTTATGTTTAAAATCATAACTGGCTCCACATCTTCATAATCACTGCCATTATATCACCTCATTGTTGGTACGAGGTGTAAACAACTTCCAATAGGTGTACCATGGGCAATATGTGCCCAAAGAGTGGCTAAAATCTACACACACAGTCCACCGAACTCGATACTAGCCTATAATTATATCTCATACATACGCTAGAAATAATAATAATAAAAAAATTCATATGCACAAAATTTTTAATTAAATATACAGTTAGTCTAAATCAATTTTCAAAAAAGATTTATCCCTTTTTGAAATGTATTAATAAGTGAGTTAGCTTAAGAAGGATGAGCCTACCGAAACACATAACGGTCGTAGTAGTCCTATTAAATATAATACATGTTCAAACCGGTAGAATCCTTCAAACGATCCATGTTTCGCAGTTTGTTGTTGGAAGACTGTACAGTACAATTAAAGATGAGAGCTCTAATTTCAGAATGTGGAGCTGAACGAGTTTTTATTAAAGGGGAATTAAATGAGATAATTAGGGGATATGTTTATGTTTTTGTCACTGGAGTTCGGTTTTTCGTTAACAAATGTTTAAAAATCCGATTCTGTTAAAGAGTTTTTAGCACTTATTTTTAGATCGGGTGAGTAACAAATACATTTAATTTCCCGCATAGTTACAAATTCATTAATAGCATTTTTAATAGTAAATAAAAAATTAAGCTTAAAATTATTACTGTTCTTTTAATGAGCTTTTAGAATTTTTTTTTTTTTAGGGAATCACAAATAAATTTAACCTCTCACATAGTTACAAATTAGTATAATAGCATTTTTAATAATCAATACAAAATTAAACTTAATATTGTTAATGATATCATTCATTAAATAAACACTAATCTCAGACTTATAGATTGAAGCGGCTACTTTTTTCACTAAAGTAACTCAACTGTTGTCATCATTAGCCTCATTTGACTCAGTTCCAGACCCACAACTTCATATAAATTCTAGAGATGTCAGGGATTGAACTCGGGTCTTCTGGATCTAAAGTCAGTAGCTTTAACCACTAAGCCACTGAGGCGATCATATCCTTCAAAGCATAATTTTAAATTTTTAATGACTCACAAATGAATTGAGTAGCTTTATTAACGTGATACTATAATGATTGATTGTTAAAAAAAAAGTATACAATACCATATCATTCAAAAACAACGTTATTATGATATAACAAAGATCTTAAATCTATATGCAATCTATAGCAGTGATTATTTGAAGGTTAAACCAAGATCGGCTTTGGTTTTGATATTTCATATAATACCTGTCTTCATTATTTAAAAAAAAAGCAGAATCAACACGCAACGTTATTTGCAAATATATATATATATATGGGGACCTGGTGGTCTCAGCACAGATTTATCTGATTACAAAACCCTTCCTTCGCTTCTGGCAAATTGTGTGCTTTCACGCTTTGTGTATGCGTGCAATGCCAGGCCCACACCGTGGTTCAGAAACCATGTAAAACTGTAGGTACCCTCTGCTTTCCACCTCAGAAATAAATTCCTCCATATGCCAGGATAGCAGAGGTAAGTCAAGGCTGAATGACCAGATTCAGAGCATTAGCCCAACCCCCACCATATATATATAGTATATAATCCAAGCTAATACCGATTTAATAAACTTGACATAAAACATAATTTTTCTATGAAAACAACCAATATAAAACTATTTATAGAACAAGAAGTTACAAAATATTTTTTCTAGCGCCTAATTAATAATCAAAATTAAGGGCCAGTTTCATAGTCAGATTTAGTACGCCTCAAGTGCGGCGCTATACTAAATACAAGACGTCACCTATCTGGAATTGAATGGAATGGGCCAGTTTAATATGCGAAACTGGCCCATCCCATTTTGGTCTAGGTAGGTATCGTCCTGTATTTAGTATCGACTCGCACTTTAGGCTCACTAAGTCTGGCTATGAAACTGGCCCTAACTCTACCTGCGTACATGCATCATGCACTCTAAACTTAGTCATATGAACTTGTATAATGTTAATTCGTTTTATTAACTCACCTTGCGAGCTCATGAACTCTGGACTGGCACGTTGAGACAGTAACTGTTCATTAGTTGGAGGTGGTTGAGCCAAAAATCCTGGGGGTGGCTCTGGTGTCAGTCCCCCGAATTCTCCACCCATTGGCATTCCCGGGCCTTGGTCCATTGGTCCACCTGTTAGCAAGCAACAACACCCCACTGACATTAGCTGTGCTATTCAGCACTCTGCACTTAGACTAGAACAATTCACACATTATACTCTATATTACATTTTGTTTTGCTGCTATACACGTTTAGGATTTTAATCGTAATGTATAGAGATAGCTGAAGAATGGGATATTTTTATGATGTAATGCTTAGTAATTTTAGACTTTTAAACGAAACTGTGCATATCAAGCATGATTCTGGAACTATGTAATTTATTTAGTCAATCTCCAGAATTAAAAGCATAAATTTTTTTAATCCAAGAATTTGATTGAATAGCATTTTATAGATTAAATACATATACAATTATTGTAAATAATCCTTGATTCTAGTAACAGGGATAGTAATCCTGCATTTTTGGTGATATATTTAGCTATGGGATTCTGCTGCCTAAAGGTGGGACTATCAATAAAATAATGGGTGGTGGGTGACAATCCCCCATGAAGCTGATATAAGTTTGTTAGATATGGGATGTTTTTCATTGGACTCTTCATGAGGATTATATTTCCACGTGGATAAATATCATTTCAAAAACCTTCTTATGTTTTTTTCTATATCTTCGTTTTAAAGTTTGTTTTTTCGTTGTCTGATTTTTCTGTTATATATAAGTTAATATGTGAATAATAGAATTTGATTAGTCTAACGTCAAATACGATTTCATTTCATCGATGTATCTCCTGCATTGATAGTTTCGGAAGCTTACCTGGACCATTGAAGGGCAGAGGTTGCCCAGGAGGTCCCTGGTGTGGGTGATGGCCAGGAAAGAACTCGTGGTGAAACCCAGCTGGACCACCATATCCAAATTCAAACTTTCCATCAGCTGTGGCAAAGTAAGGGAATCCTGGCGGTGGCTCATCCAAACCTCCTGGGCTTAGGTTCATTGGAAAACCTCTCATCTTGCGTGAACTGCCAAAGAATGGACCGCGACCCATAGAGGTCAGTTGCTTCAACCTGCGTTCCTTACTGCGCTTGTTTTGGAACCAAACCTGGTAACAAAGGAAAATCACATTTTGTGTTTTTGTGTTCTTCCGTTATATATAGATACATTTGGTAAATGTTACTTTAGTGCACTTTAATATCAATAGTTGTTGATCAATTACCAAGATTTAGTATTTGTTTTAAAGATGCGATGGATCTAGAAATGTAACATATTTATTATTAAGGTACAATACAATCCCAATCACAAGTAGTAACTTATCTATTATTATTATTATTAGCACCGCGTCTTACTACCCGTTCGGGTTATACGCACTTACGCTAATGTGTAATGGTAGGGTGATTGTGAGATGAAATGGAGGACCTACAGTTTAACGTGGGATCCGAACCACGGTGGAGTCCTGACATTCCACACATTCACAAGTTGTGATTAATACACGTCTTGTCAGAGGTGAAGGAAGGGTTAGGCAATCAGATAAATCTGTGCCGGGACCAAGGATTGAACCCCGAACCTCCAGCACAGAAGTCCGACACCTTACCCCTAGACCACAAGGTCACCCGCTAGTAACTTATCTAAATGTAAGAATAGAACTATACCATTAACACCTAGAATATAGGTCGTTTCATCTTTCCTTGGAACTTTATATGATCTTAGCGGAACCTACTGAAATGTTCTCTCATTTTTTGTCCAACAATACCCAATTAACGACGCTGTTTAGTGTTGAAATAACAAATTAATTGTGCCAAGTATTTGTCAAAATGAATAATATAATATTATACATTTGCATGTGATTTAATCCCATCCTCAAATCATTGATGTAAATCTTGGATTGATTAAAAAATTAATTATCTAGATAGGGATATCCCAAGTTGTATTAATTTTAAATTATTATTTTCAAACTAAATGGGTGTGTATGTGAAAAGCTGGATTACTTTCACCATAATTTAAAATCCAGCATTATAAATCTTTCATGTGTCCATGACCTCTTCTATATTCTCATCAATTTTCTACTATCCACCACTTGTTGAACCATTTAGATCTTGGAATTAAAAGTTTCAATTTTCAAAAATATTCAAAACGGGAGTCGAAATTTCAGAAAACAAATTTTTTTTAGCAGAAATTTTCCAAGTTTTACATAACAGGTTATTATTTTAAAATATAAACATTTCTTCAATAATTATCATTATTATTTTTAAAATGTTCAACGGTAAAATATAAATCTATATATATAATCTACTTTGCTCGGCAGATTTGTGGAAGCTATTTATAGAGAATTCAAATTTTAAAAAAACTGGGGTCCTTATACAAAGGTTTTGTGCTCCTAAAAAAAAATTCCAAAACATCTGATCTTACTCTGGGTTTTGCTACATAACCTGTCACTTGAACAGGCAGTAAAGATGAACTAGGCTTTTTTTTCCTTTGGCATAACTCTTTTAAAATTAAAATTTTACATGCCATTTGGTCAGAGATAAATAATTTCAAAATTTTAGCATTATTGACCCATATAACCACATTTTTTTTTAAAATTGGATTTTCAAAATTGCGCTTTGGGAAATGGGGGGTTTATAATTAGAAAAAAGTTTTTAGTGGATGAGGTATAAAATTAAAATTTGTAGACAATTGGATAGACAGCTCCAGATAACCAAATAAAATATTGAATTTCAATTTATAATGGTGAATTGAAGAAAAGGTGGTGTGGTTGGGGGTTCAAAATTTATAATACTAATATTAAACAGATATCTACCAGTGTGGAATAAAATTGAAACCAGGCAACCAAGTAAAAATACCAGTACAAATAAATATTAAGGGCTGAAGTGGCATATAAAATGTAAACTTTACATGTAAGTCAAAATATCCTCCCGGGGATCCCATTGACATCTGAACATAACGCGTTTCAAAATTGGAGCCCGGAAAATGGAAAAACTCGAAATTTTTACAACCAATATAAAAAAAACCTTTTTGGTTTGGTTTAAAAAATAAATTTGGCCTGAATGTAAATAAACCATATAAGATAATCAAATAAATCTTAAAATTGAATAGTGGAATGTGGAAACTGAAAAAGGTTGGGGAGAGAGAAGGTATAGCTTAGAACTTTCCAAAATTATAATAAAATCTTCATTTTGGAATTAAATGGAATTTAAATTAATCACAAGGACCACCACACCAAAAACACAAAAGCTGGAAAGTTTATAATTTAAAATAGGGGGCGGGAAATGGCTAACCATTAATAAAAAAAAACTTCTCAATATGATTTAAAATGTTATCTTTTTATAGGCAGACAAAAAAATCAAAGCATTTAAGAATACAAAAACTAAATATTATCTCTAAGAGCGTGCATCATATGCCCTTTAATTCTGTGATACAGTTGGCTTTAAATCGTAAATATACACGAACACTATTGCATTTGGATCATTTCTGATTAAATATTAATGGAGATAAATAGTTAATAGATGTTCCTAGTAAAGACTATTTTTGAAATATTAAACTATATTTGGATAAAAACTGCAGTGAAAAGGACGTTTTTGAAAATTTTATAATGGCTTCACATATAGCACTGTTCACAAATCTTTATTATATCTTATTAGGGACACACTGTAATTATTAGCAAGAAGCTTTGTCGCTTTGTCTCCCCATCGTCACCGCGGAAAATTTCAAGTAATCATTCAAATACGAATGCACTGCACACATTTCTGACATATCTTGGTATTTTATTTTCCCTTTAACTCCCGTACCTCACGCGGAGTTGAGTTGGGCCTGCTATGAAGCACGCTCTTATGGAGATCCATTTTATTTACGATAACAAAGCTAAACATCGAAGGATGAATTATTAGCGCTTACCTAGTGGTGACACAGGAATTAAAATAAACAAATTCTGGAGACATTGCTCTTTGGAAAACCATGATGTTATCATTATCTATGTTTCTGAAACAGAGTATATTATTTATGCTCTTTGGTGAACTGTG
>CABFWB010000015.1:376190-391938 GCA_902151455.1 Timema bartmani | reverse complement strand
CGATAATAATGGATCGCATTTGTTTGTGCACTCCATTTGTGGATAGGGGTGTGCGGGATTCCCGAATTTCGGGATTCCCTTGGGGAAGAATATTTCCCGTTTCCGACCCGATTATCGATTCTGTAATCCAGAAAATTTCGGGACAAGTTCGGGAATTGCTTTGTTACATATTTAATATATTTTTAAACTTGCTTTTCATGTTTTCTTTATTATTTAAATATAAATATGTATGTCAACCTATTCTAAATGTAAGTTTAGATTTAATGTATGGTTCACAAATTTTTATAATTTAAGTAGCCTAAGTTATAGCAAAAATTTTAAAAATTGCGTAAATTTTCAAATTTATATATATATATATATATATATGTTTAAATTTCCTCTTTTATGACTTATGTATTCATTTAACAAATTAAATTTTGTCAGTGTTTTAAGGTATGTAATATTAGCTAATTTAGAAATAATTAGTTTTACATTTTTAATTCCCGTTCTCGTGTCGAAGTAAGGGATTCTAAAACTCCCGTTCCCGATCTCGTCTCGAACCAAAAAATTCGATCTCGCATACCCCTATTTGTGGACAAGGTAATAATATTTTGTCTCAAACATCAAGTTGATTTTAATATCTTAAATTACCATTATTGGTTTGTAATTGCTATAGTCATTTCCACATTGGACAATGAGGAACTATCAAAAAGTGAGAAGCAAGATGTCAATCATTCTAATTTGATATATTTTTTAAGCTTCTTAACTGTGCGAAGAGCGTGTGAAACTGCCGGTTATAAATACATTACCCAGTAATTAGTCTATGTTTACGAAGGAAAGTGGTACACTAAAACATTATGGTAGACAATTATTATTATTATTATTATTAGCACCGCGTCTTACTACCCGTCTGGGTTATACGCACTTACGCTAATGTGCAATGGTAGGGTGATTGTGAGATGAAATGAGGACCTACAGTTTAACGTGGGATCCGAACCACGGTGGAGGCCTGGCACTCCACACATTCACAAGATGTGATTAATACAAGTCTTGTCAGAGGTGAAGGAAGGGTTTGGCAATCAGATAAATTGGTGCCAGGACCGAGGATTGAACCCCGGACCCTCAGCACAGAAATCTGACACCTTACCCCTAGAACACCAGGTCACCTATGGTAGACAATTGTTAGAATGTTTTAAACAAGACCAACTTTACTATTAGAAGTATTTTTGCAAATTTTTAGGCTGTCATTGTTTTGTCCGATTTAAACTGTATTATTACTCATCCGATTGTGAGGCAATTATAGGAAGGACTCACTACTCGCTCTCGGCACTAAGTCATTTTGACAGGGAGGTTTTTTCTTCTCTTCGACAGACTTTGGAGGTGCCGCCAGGGACTATGGACCCCCAATGGAGGGGGAATGGGGAGGTGGGTTTGGAGGGAGATTGAAAACAACTTGTTCATAGCTGCCCATGCTCCGTATGTCGCTGTTTTTTGTTATTTTATTTATTTATTTTTTTTGCAACACAGGTAAGAGAGAAATGCAAACCTTTAAAGGACTGCAAAATTAGAAACTAAAATAAAAATTGATAAAAGATGTTACGATCAAATAATTATTTTATTTTTATATCCAATAAGTATAAACTTCACTTAAAGTGCACTTTTAATACCAAAATAACAATTTAATACTATTTTAAAACTAGCCTCACTTAAAACGTAATCCTTAATGAAAGTTTTATTATTATGTTTACGTTTATAATAACCTTGAGCTAAACCTTCTGGTTTAAACTTTGTAAATAGATTCTTGCTTGGAGGCTAGTCTACTTAGAAAAATCCAAAATATTCGTCGGGTTTGAAAAAAGTATTGTTGAGAATTACACTCATTTAGATGGTTGTGAAAACAAATGATAGCTAACACACGCATACATTAATATATGAAGATAATTATATTGAGCAGATTTAGTTTGGTAGAGATTTGATCCACATCGATGGGTTCGTGGACATAGCGTCAGGCTCGTCAAATGAGATATGCTAGTAATCGATATGTTTGAGATCGAGTCCCGGCTGGTTATAATGACGGTGGCTCTTCTTTAATGGTTTCCCAGTCTTAAAACCAACTACCCCAAGTTAATGTTTGAAAATTGAATGCAAATAGAAGATATTTGAGGAAGTCATTAAATAATGTGTTTTTTAACTAAATGCCTTTAGAAGATATCTCATAACATTTTGAAAAAAATTAGTACTCTAAGTAACTATTTAGAACGATTCTCACCTGAATATTAAAAATAATTTAAAAAAATAGATTCCTGTAGAAACTATTTGGAGTTTAATACAAGACCATCTTTCAGCTTATTATTTCAAGATATAAGGGAGGGAAATAAATATAGTTATGGTTTGGTTATCAAATTATTTGGTCACTATTATATAGACATATAACGTTTGGAGAACCTTTTATACAAAGCAGTTTTCATAGCAACCATCATAAAAGCTACAAGATATACTTTAACGTGTATTTACATTAGGTCATGTAATTTTCAGCTAATAGTTATATAGATATTACAAATATATATAAAATAAAACAAATCATTCAGTAAAAGGCTATCAGTTCTAGCTGCTAAAACTGTGTACTATTTAAAAGGTCCTTCCCATGTAAAGTGGGCTCTGCATGTCCGCATACGTCACTCTTTGGTGCTAGAGGGTGCTGTTGGCTTTTTTCGCCTTCATCATTCGTAACGCGGACTTCATACGTGATGCATGAAGCAGTTCACGGATTCTGAGATGGCTGACATATATATAGCATAAGGTGCTGGAGAGTCTTTGAAAATGTAGAGTAATGTACAGATGTGTCGGCCATTCGATGTTGTTCACACCTTCTGCCTTTCATTTATGTACCTACAGCGCCTTCTAGTACTTTGCAGACATACACTAATTAATGAAAAAGGTTTGTTTTAGTGTTCCTTATCTTCCATTAAAGTTTGTACACAGAGTTTTTAGTCATCCTGTATAAAATAAATGAATGTCAGAAAACATTGTAAAAATATCACCATATAGGCTTTGCAACTGTTAAAACTTATAGACTAAAATCATTCACTCATAACGGTGAACACGCGGGATAAGACGTCAACTACATTTTATTTATTTTCCCTCTGATAAGATGGTCATGTTTCAAATATTTCCCAGATGTTATGAGGTGTTTGGTTGTCTTTTCTATTTATAGTCTTCCACTTCCCCTTACATGCAAATGCTAGTATATTTCCTGTAAAATTCCAAGTTCCTTATCCTTACACGATCAGTATATATATATATATATGTGTGTGTGTGTGTGTGTGCGTGTGTGAACAGCCTAGTAGGATGAGATGGCCCAAAATCAAAATAAAATTGGATAAATGGCACAGCTTCAGAACACTGGGCTGAGCGTATGAATACATTAAATTAGATCTTGTTACTAATAAGGTTCTTCATATGATGATCTAACTACAAAGGGGCCTATCTAGTGCCAGTCTATCATGCGCGAAGATATCACCGCTGGGGACCCACTTCGGTGGCCGTATGGCCTAAGGCAATAGACTATACTACCACTGATGGGGCGATCATGGTTCGAATCCCGATAGGGTCTAATGAAAGTGATTTTTCCTGAATGGATTTCCACTCTTCCTCCACGCGAATGTGGGTAAACTTCATATAATCTCAACCTTACTTATCCTTAGCCCATTAGCTTAATTAGTGCATAGGCGTAAAACTCGAATGGACAGTAAGACATGGTGCTAAAAAAATAAAAGTTAATTACCGATCCACAAGATGGCGGGCCTTATTGTCCCCACGCCAAACTCACCCCTTTCTGGAGCTCGAACCTAAATACGAGTTTCTCTAATTGATGATCAGCCATGCTCTCATCTAAGTCTTGTGTATTAGCGGAGGAACTTTTTTTTTATTTTTTTTTATTTAGTTGTGAAAATGAGAGGATGAGTTTCAATTGAGTGACTAAACAAATATATGAAGGTAGAGTGTGTAGATCAAAAGGAAGGGGTAGGCGATGTAAGATGTGAGTAAATGTTGTAGACGAATGTGTGAAAAAGAGAAACATTAATAGTTTTAATAATATAAGAGCATGCATCACTCGGTTTATGGATGTTATTGAAGCGAAGGGAGCGTGCAAAAATAGGGAAGTTTGTAGAAAATAAGTGAGGATGGACTAAATACCAAGTTGTTATTTGAGCTATATAATCAGTTTATTGCCTACCCTGTAAGGTAACGATGTGATTAGATTTGTGTGTGTGTCTGTATGTAGTTGTGAAGAAATTCTACAGTAGAACGAATTATATTAATGTTATTTTTACTGTACTTGAGCGATTGAGAAATCAAATCTATTTAAGATTAATTTGTATTCGCGTGAAGAGAGGATTGGATGAAGAGAACGAAAATCATATATTAAAAATGATACATCTCCCGTTTGTGATTCAACCCCTGATTTTATATTGGAGTGCTATGCCAGTTTATGGCCTTATATTTTTAAAACTATTGTAATCAACAAAAGGGTTAATAAAAGCTTACTCTAAGGAGAAGGTATAATATAGGTTTTAGGAAGTTTTTCAGCATTAGTGTGGATAAGGAGACGGTGAAACCAGAGTGATAACTCTCATGATGTGAAAAACCACAAGTGTAACAAGTTATGATCGAACCATGAACCTCTTGTCAAATGTAATCCAGTCGATTGTGAGCCTATCGTCTTAAACCATGTAATCTACGAGGATGGTGGTTTTGACTTCTGGATGACCGCTAGGAATTCGAATACATTTTCAACCACCGGGGGTTGATCGATGACTGACTACCAAAATACCTTAACACTTACAAAACATTCATTTTTTTTTTCAAGGAGTTAATCCTACCAGAGCCTTGAGATACATTTCGGGTGCTAAGAAATCCCAGGATACTTAATAAGTGGTTTATTATTTCAAACTATGGTTCAGACAGAAATGGATAAGAGTTATTAGCATATCACCTATAGAAATAAAAAAAAACTTGCATTTTAAGTTTAATAATTTATTAAAATGTTCAAATAAAGGTGAAAATATCTAATTTTTTTTAAAGACACTTCACCAAAAATTCCACAGTAAGGAGATCAAATCAGATGGTTAGAAACATATAATCTTCATTTTTCAAACCAATACAATCGTTTTTATTTAACAAAGTCATAAGCCAGAATTAAAAATTATTTGACAGCTGTTTCATTGGTTTTGAAACTAATAACTTTCATTATGATCTATGATAAATAGTCTACTGCAATAGGCCTATGTGTAGTTTTCCTTTAAAATAGGCGATGGCCTTAAGAGCGTGCATCAAATGCCAATTAATAATGTGATACAGTTACTTTGATATCGTTCATTTACACGAACAATATTGCACGTGGACTAATTTAGATTAAACATTCATGTAGCTAAAGTGTTAATAGAAGTTCCTAATACTGAATATAATTATTTGAAATATTAAATAACATTTGGATTAAACTGCATTCAAAAGGCCCTTTTTGAGCATTATAGAATGGCTTCACAGATAAGTACTGTGCACAAAACTTATTTCTGTCTTAATAGGGATACACTGTAGTTATTAACAAGAAGCTCTATCGCTTTGTCCCCCATCGTCACCACATTCATATGCGAGCCGGGAGTTAGTTTGGTCTGCTACAGTGAACGCTCTTAGACACATTTTGTGTCATTTTGACTATAGTAATCAGAAGTAATACTTTTCATCATAGTGTATACCCCGATTTATATATGAAGCTCGTTTTAGAAAATACAAACATATTTTTTTGCAGCCAACATTAAAAACATTTTACTTTATTGGTACCTATCAAAAGTGACAGCTGCAGATCACATGACTTGTTAAAATACGGGAAACTAGATCTAGTAGCTTTTCTAGCTGTCAAAAAACGGGCTTCTAATAAAAATCAGAGTATATCTCTGAATATTGTGTACATTCTGATAGCTCACTCTAATGAAGCTTGTATAATATATACATGTCTCGTATGGACAAAATCTATTTAAGAAATCTTATTTTTATTGAGCTCAAAAGTGTTCTTATTTTAAACATGGCTGTGCTCTTCAACTTGAAATTTTCGAGTCAGGAAACATAATATTATGGTTTTAGTTCCACTTGAATCAGGAGCTCCCAGTAACATATAACCCAACATTGTGAAGTACCCCCTCTATGAGAATAAATATAAATGAGAATTATATTAAGGTCAAAAATAAACTAGGGAGTTTAAAAAAACTTTAAATTTGTGTCGTGAAAAATATCTGGCCTATATAAAGTTGAGTCGAGAGACCGACATAAAAAAAACTCATTAAGAGCTTCATGAAATAGAACGTTTAAAATGAAACATTTTGAGGGTAGCAAAAAATCTATGCATGTATGTGTGTGTGTGTGTGTGTGGGAGGGGTAGGGGGAGGGGGAGAGAAGAGGGAATGGGGAAGGGAATGAGAGGAAAAAATGTAAGAAGGAATGATAGGGGCGTGGTGGAAAGTGAGACAGATGGACAGAAGGACAGAGCGTGGAGAGACATAAAGACAGATGACTGCAGGCGTTCCCTCACAAAAATTCTATTTTCAACGAACCGCAGGACTTTTACCCACCGACAAAAGAATCTGTTTCGTTTGTGTACTTTTCACCGACCAGCTTTGTATGGTCAGAGGTAACCTGAGTCAGTACTTTAGTATGTACGCACGCTAATAAGCTGGATTCGAAGAAAGGAGACAGGGATTTATCACCAGCCAAGTGCAATGAGACATTTCTATATAGTTAGAACTAATAATGAAAAATAACAATAAAGAATCAGTTACTATCACATTACAAATATTTAGGAAAAACCTTTTGAGGCACATATCGTAATTGAAGCAAATATCAATAAAGTTATGTTGAAGGGGAATATTCTCACACCGTAATATTTCTTATAGCAATAGCCATAGTGAAACTTAAAAAAACATAAACAATCCCTTATTGTCTTTTAACTTTACGTTATTAACATGTTAAAAAAAAGTATTTATTAGTAACAATTTAGTATAAAGTTGCAGCGGTAACATTTAGCTTCAAAAGGCAACGCAAATATGTTGATTTCAAATCTCGTAATTTAAAAAAATATATCATAAAATAACTATGGCTTTTAATTCTATAGTTCGGTGGTTCCAAAACGCTAACACTATATTTCACCATTGCATGTATTTATATGTTTCTCTCCCCCCCTCCCTTTGCCCTTACACAGCCCACTTACAAATTAAAAAGAAATTTATAATCGGGGGAATCCAAAGGTTTAAGATGTTGTCCTCTATAACAAACCTCATGGTTTACCCAATTCGTAATTAGTGTAAAAGTAGTATGTTTGTAGATGATTAAATATGATAAGATATATTAATCAAAGGTCACTAACTTAAACACTCGTTCCAGGAGCTAGACGCGTCATTATTCACTTTAAAAAACTAGGATTTCATTAAAAATTAGTTTTTATTTGTTGATTTAAAACTGCTCGTTTGAGAAACAGTGATCGTACTATTTTTATTTTTGTTAGCACTCCTCTTTTAATACATCTCACGAGATCATTCCCCTTTCCACACCGGATAGGGGGCAATGCATCGTGTCACAACAATTTTTATGTAAAGCCTATTTTGGAATAAAAAAAATCTTAAATATTATAAGTCTAGATTAAGAGATTGGGTTGTAGTGACTGATCTTAGTGTAGAGGCACTTACTATTTATTTGAGAGTTGTAAAGTGTGAACTATGTTCCTCTCTGTCCAGTGTCATTAGTGTTGTGGTGTAAACTATATGCCTATCAGCTTAGTGTCATTACTGTAAGGAGTGAAGTGTGTTTCTCTAAGTTTAATGTAAAGTGTATAGTGTGATCCTCTCAGTCCACTGTAAAATGTAAAGTGTGTTCCTCTCAGTCCAGTGTAAAGTATGTTCCTCTCACTCCAGTGTAAAATGTAAAGTGTGTTCCTCTCAGTCCAGTGTAAAATGTAAAGTATGTTCCTCTCAGTCCAGTGTCATTAGTGTTGTGGTGTTAACTATATGCCTATCAGCTTAGTGTCATTACTGTAAGGAGTGAAGTGTGTTTCTCTAAGTTTAATGTAAAATGTAAAGTGTGTTCCTCTCAGTCCAGTGTAAAGTGTGTTCCTCTCACTCCAGTGTAAAATGTAAAGTATGTTCCTCTAAGTCCAGTGTAAAATGTAAAGTATGTTCCTCTCACTCAAGTGTAAAATGTAAAGTATGTTCCTCTCAGTCCAGTGTCATTAGTGTTTGTGGTGTTAACTATATGCCTATCAGCTTAGTGTCATTACTGTAAGGAGTGAAGTGTGTTTCTCTAAGTTTAATGTAAAGTGTAAAGTGTGATCCTCTCAGTCCACTGTAAAATGTAAAGTGTGTTCCTCTCAGTCCAGTGTAAAATGTAAAGTGTGTTCCTCTCAGTCCAGTGTAAAGTATGTTCCTCTCACTCCAGTGTAAAATGTAAAGTATTGTTCCTCTCAGTCCAGTGTAAAATGTAAAGTGTGTTCCTCTCAGTCCAGTGTAAAATGTAAAGTGTGTTCCTCTCAGTCCTGTGTATGAAGTGCAAGTTGTATCAAGTGGGCTCCTGTTTTTTTATAGTAACAGCAGCAAAATGTGGGAGCTCCATCCCACCTTTATTTGCGACTACCATAATATATTGGTACATTTATTGGTTTACATCACTCTTTCCTGTGGTTTATCTAGACACTTAATCAAACTCTAGATCTGCAAGGTACTGTACATTACGTACAAATATGAAATATAAATACTTAAATTCTCCATGATTGTGAAACAAGGTATTTTATAACGAAAATAAATTTAGGGTGTTCTAAAACAAGTCTATTTGGTCCAAAATGGAATGAAGTTACTTGGGAGTGGAAGAGGTTACATTATGTTGAGTTATGTACTCTGTACTCATCATAATACATTTTTAGGATAATCAAGTCTTGAAGATTACGGTGGGCCGTACATGCAGCGTGAATGGGAGAATTTAGAACCTTGTTCAAGGTATACTGGCAAACCCACTGTGAAGATACCATTTCTAAGACCTAGACGCGGATGGGAGGATAATATTTGAGTGTAATGAGGTGTATTGGATATAGTTGGCACAAAATAGGGAGGGATAGGTGGCGTACTGTCGTATGTGTGGCAAAGGACTTTCGAGTTCCTAGTGCCAAAACGTAAGTAGGTAGTTAATTAAATCCTTAAATGAAATCAAAACTTTTGTCAACTTTCTTAATAGCCCGCAATAGTGACCTCTTGGCTTAAGGTGCCAATATCGTCTGATCTGTCTTGCTAGGAATGAGGATTTCCAGTTTTATAATATTGGACGGAAGTATTGAAGTTCTAAACAAAATTGTTTTTCACTCTTTTTCGCGCAATTGCGAAAATATTTTATCTAAATTGTGCCTCTTTCATCCTTCTCCACCACAATCCATTGTATTATGATTTTATAATTAATTTTGGTTATTAAACCTGAGGCACTGAGTTTCTATATTACTAGGATAACACCTCTTTTCATACTTTCCAGAACTGTTTTTTAGCATCGCATCTTACTACACGTTCGGGTTGTACGCCTCTTTCCAGAACTGATGTTGATATAAAAAATGTCGAAAGATCCATTCTTCTTATAGTTATTTTTATGAAGTTCATAACAACATAACCAACATTATTTTATTTTATTTTTTAATTAATTAATAAAACCTATTTAAATAACTGACATTTGACGAGTGATAGTTATTTTTTAACTTTTAAAGACTTTATAGCCATTTGTAAATCATTTTCCGTCTATTTTTCTTCCTTTTGGTTTGCATGACGAAACATTGTTCGATAATTTTACGGTTACATTATTTTATTCAATCAATAATTTTATATTAATATATTTACGCCTCTCATTTTTATTTCAAACATTAATATTGTTTATTTTAGCTTAATTGTTGTGTAATATCAAGGAAACCCTATTCTTTCAATGTGAATATGTGGATAACACCAGGAGTGAGTAAAATATGCTTTGAACGGAAAGACTCCTTCCACGTAGCTAAGCAGTCTTAGCGAATTTCCGCGTAAACAAACTGACAAACACGTGAAAGAAGAAAATGAATAGTATTTTTGTAATATTCTCGAAATGATAAGTGTCAAGAAAACACGTAATCACATAATTTTTTCAACTTTTTTTTTAAAAACACATCCTTAGCCCACCAAGATAATGTTAAAGTAGTATAAAAGGGAACTCGAATCAAGCCAGTATTTTTGAAGTTTTTTTAGCAACATAAAAAAACTATTGTATTTTACATAAAATTGACAAAAATTGCTTCAATGCATATGTTGATTATATATATGATTAGAAAGCTTTAATCCAATTCCATCAATCCCATAGCAAGTATTAAAGAATTGTGGAGATTACTATGTGGAAAAAATCAAACTAAATGCATTTTCTGAAGAAATATTTTATTAATTGTTTGTGGAGTAAATAGATGTTATAAAGATTAAAAATAAATACAAACCCTAACATACGTTTCCTTCAATCCCACCTGTATAACTGTATAACCTTGTGTCAACGTCACCCCATTAGTTAAATTATGTTTTCTTTGTAGGTTGGTATACATTAATATACATTCTGAAACTACAGATCATCAACTTCAAGTATGGAATTTTAATAATAATCTATGTTCAAGAAAACGCAATTGAATATGAAATAGTACCTTTGAAGATGTTTAGATTGTCTGTTGAGAAAGAGATTCAGGGAACCAAAGGCTATGTAATGGGTGTTGTTTAAGATTTATGAACAAAACAAACATAAGAGATGCATGAAGTGTGCGAAGTACGTGCTTCTAAAACAAAGCCGTAGTTTATTTACGAAACACGGGACTCATTCCTAAAAGTGTATCTTAAATCTTATTATAGATGTTCAAGACAACAAAAACCAAACGTTTTGAAATGTAACTCTTCTTGGAATAACATGTTGGTTTTAAATACATTCTATATTCAATCATACTTAATATATCGCTGTCAATATTGTTAGGGCAGATATCCTTCTTAGAGAAAAAGTGGAACAAATTTGATAGACACAGTGGTGGAGGAGTGGTTCTAGATGCTAGACTTACATTCGGTATGGCCGCCATTGAGAGGGAGGCGGGAAGATAGTTTTCGAATCTTAACTAGGTGGATTTGAGGTGGTGCTCTAAATTTGATTTTAAATGTGATTTGAATCATCAATTTTTCTCTCATAAAGCTTCATATCCAAAACCCGTAGGCCACGTATCAGCATAGTCGTTAGCGCCTTAATGGCCCTTGGGTTTTTCAATCGTGTCCATACAGTCTGTTTCCTTTATCACGTGATCATGCCAACTAATGAGAGAGTTAGAAACCTCCTCCAAGAAAATCTAGAAAATAAAATTGTCTACAACAAGAAAGCAGGTGTCACTAAGATGATAAAAAGATAAACCAAAATCACAATCTAGTTTGAGAAAACATACAGGATATACTTGAAATGTAGGCAAAGTAGAATCAAAACCAACATATGAACATTATTTTAGCTATCAGATATATAATTAATTTTTGTTATAAGTTTAAAGTACAAAATAAATATATGTATCATTATTTTAAATGTAAGTAAGGCAGATCATCGTGATTTAAATATTATTTTCATGCTTCTTATATATCTAATGTATATCTGGATTTAGATTTATGATAAGTTAAGTAAAATAACTTTCTAGACACTCTTTCTGAGAACTTGCTATCTCACAAAAACTGTTTCCAATGTGTCAAGATTCTCTTTTATTTTTTTTTAGATTCTCATCAAAATAAGCTATTTAAGAAATATTTCTACGATTAAGGCCATTATTTTATTTTTTATTTATTTCCATAGCAACAAATCCTTTCGCTAAAATTTGTGCTTTCATTTCTACGTGCACGCCGATGATCACATATTTACTAAACAGTGATGGAATCTCCATATCTATCAGTAAGGACTTGTCCTTAGAATGTTAAGGTTGATTCAACTTCTACGGAGTGATTTGGACTAAGGACTTAAGGATCAGGAATCTTTAAACGGACTACGGACTACTGACAACGAACTTTATGGATACAGAATCTGTAGACAGGGCCTGAGTGAGGATTTATTTTATTTAAGTCATTTTCCTCACTTCGAGCTCTTAGATTAAGACGCTGCTAGTCGCCTTTTTTTTAAATGTAAAAATGGAACAAATGGGTACAAATGGGGCTTTGTCGTTAATTTGATTATGACGTCTTTAATATACGAGTATGCTAATTAAGTGCATACGTAGCTGATAAAAGTTCCAAAGCGCCCTGGTTGGATTGCGAGCTGAATTAATGAAGATTTAGTATCCCTTATCATTAACCAAGTATTAGCACAAACATAGTCTCATAATTAACGTCTTGATTTTGGCTTCTTTATTCTCCTGGGTTTTAAATTTTTAGTTTTATGTAAAATTAATTTGTAAATAATAAGTATTTGTTTTAATTGCCATCGCTCGTATAAGGACAGAAAACATTATAGAAAAACCTGCGGTTTAGCTAGTCTATACCAATATCTTCCCTTAGAAATCACTATCAGGATTTTGGTAGCGCATAGGCCTATTGAGTTAAGAGTTCGACTCCCGGAATTTATAAAAAAGTTTTAGTTGGTGAAATTGGGGCTCCCCCTTTCATAGTTGTGAATTGACTGCTGGGGACTGGTTGTTGGTATGGACAAAATTTAAGTTAGTTTAAAAGTAGTGTGCTGATATAAATAGTCGGTTCAGAGATTGCACGTTAAATACCTCAAAATATTAAAAACAACTAATTTTAATAGAGAGACAACTTCCAGATCTCCAGCTGTAAAATTGATGTTGTGAAAGAAGTAAGCTCTCATTTCACAACGGATTTTTTTTCTCCCACGTCTTAGGAGGCGTTAAAGTATTACGTAAACATCTTACGGGGGTAGGGGGTTCAAACTTTGCTTATTTTTTATTTCGATTACTATTTCATATAATAATTTTATAACTTTTTTTAACTTTACCTGTATATTACAATAAATTTAAATTAATTTTACAACATTGTTTATTGTGAATATTTCGCAAAATTAGTTTACATCTTTACGTTAATAGTTACAAAAGGGTAAAGGTGTCCAAAATTGCCCCAAATGTGATTGCGCCTATTCTTGAACGCCCCCTCACTACCTGTTCATGTTATACGCATAAACGATAGTTACTGTAATAGAGAAGGGATTAGGAAGGAAGCATTTTATAGGTGATCTACTCTTATTTGCGTGGAAGGAGAGTAGGAAATTATTTAGAAAAAAACACACTAAGTAGATCTGACCGGGATTAGAACCTCCATCTCCCTGTCATCAGCTGGCTAGTTTAACACCAGAATGATGCCTTAGACCATTCGACCCCTGAAGCTGGTCATTTTACAAGTGCTATATATTTTGTCCATGACGAGAATCTTGTCCAGGTCAAATATTTTTATAAATACAAGGAATATTTATAATCATTAATTTAGAGAGTAGTTAAATGAATTTCACAAGCACTATAGTGGAAATATTACACGAAAACCACCCTCACTACACCAGCTGAGATTAGAACCTCGCTCTCCTCGTCACAGTCCACTCTCGATAGAGTATGATGCAGTAGATCACCTGTCTATTGGTAACGCGTTAACTCTACTACCTTGGATCCACGTGCTACCTACTGAGCTGACTCTATTAAGAAGTTAAAAAAATATATATTAAACGAATCATATCCAGGCGAAGAGATGTCTAGGTCAACTTCCTTGCTTATCCATGTAACAGGGTTTGTAGCAAAGTCAAATGTTAGTTCAAATATTTTGTGATTCTTTTTTTCAAAGATAGAGCTCAAGTCCTTTTTATAGATACTTCAACCCCATTTTTAATTTCTTTTGTAACCTTGGAGGTCGTTTGAAAATCAAACTCGAACTTTTGATAAATGTCGACATTTCATGACCCCCTGAAACAAACAAAAAAGTGGTTTTCTCAATGGCATATTTTTGTACCTCAGGCTGGGGCCGAAAATATTTTACAAATTGCGCTAAAACTTCGTATCTGGTATTTTCAAACATCTTTTATTTGAATTATATTTTTATAAAACAAATAATTTCTGAGCTATAAGCAAATATATATACTTTTTAATTCAGGCCTTTGAAAATGAATTTGATTCTTATGCTCTTTGATGGACAAAGATGATTATCTTTTCTCAATTTATCTGTAACAGTGTTCCAACTTCATAATGCCATAAAGTAAGTAAGTAACAGTGTATATTATTTCATTTATGATCTTTGGTGCTGTGTTTATACAACAATGTCTAGACCTATTATTTCTTTTCACAAATCTTACGAGTTTCTTGCAAATGTATATTTTAAAATAAAAGAGCGAAAAAGTCTGTGTTGTGCACCGTACCAATTATTTTATTACTTCAAAAATCATATTCTAATAGCTAAAGTAAATAATATGTATAAATTGTGGCATAGCTTTTAAAATTTTAAATCCTTGTGATGATAATAATCAAAATATAAATATTGTATTTACAAAAAAACATTTAAATTGTTTTTTCTTAACCTGAGAACTTGTTGTCGAAAAGAATTGCTATTTTCAAAAATTGCTGCTTCCCTTTATACAATTATTGAGATTTAAACATTTTGAGGAAATTTTCGAAGTCTACACCTTTATTTAAACAAAATTATATAAAAACCGGTTTGGTAGAACTCCAAAAATCATTGTTGAAAGAAATCTCTCCTCGATTTGAAAATATAGATGTGTGAACATGTCATTTTAGGTTAAAGTGTTATCCCTTAGCAGTCATATTTGAAAGATGGAGGGTGTGGTAAGATGAACTATTTATTATTAAAACTCGTATCCTTGGATGGTACTTTTGACTGAGAATAGTCTTTTAAGCACATATAATAATAATAATAATAATAATAATATTATAATAATAATAATATTTAGCTCCACGTCTTACTACCCGTTCGGGTTATACACTTAAGTACTAATTACGCTAATGGATTATGAATTGGGAGGGTTGAATTTAGAACAAGTGAACCCGCATTTGCGTGGAGGGAGAGTGGAAAACCATTTAGGAAAAAACCCCACCAGTTCACCTGACCGAGATTCGAACCTCTATCTCCCCGTCCTCGGCGGTCGAGCTCAACACGAGTAGCGCGTTAGCCAACTACGCCACCGAGAAGGGTAAGCACATTTAAAGTCACACATGTGAACCAATGTGTCTTTTACCATAAGTTGCTCCTATTTTGGGGACAGACAAAATCCAGGCAGCTGTAAATAAAACTCGAAACTCCTTAGATCGTAGCCAGGTGCACTGACCACTATACCGTGGGGCTGGTTACCAGCGAAAAAATTGCCGTATCTATAGTCTAGTCTCGTGAGTCAACCAATCTCCCAATATACGAAATTATTATAAAAAAGTGGTTCAGGTTAAATGGGAATTGGTCTATCTCTGAACCCCTCGATTATTAGAGTAAAAACAGACGGAATGTTTTACGTCAAGTCGACGGTAAACTTGACGTAACATTTTATTTGATTAAAGTGAAGAAAACACATTATATTTGGCACAGCATAACATGGCATGACAGTCGACTCAACACATTATTTCCTCGCCAAACGGGTGGCACAGCTTGCTAAGTCGAGTTATTCTATACTCGCAAGTGTGACAGTTCAGACGCACCAAAGAAATATCTCCTGACCTGCCCCCCCCCCCCCCCCC
>CABFWB010000015.1:363392-376126 GCA_902151455.1 Timema bartmani | reverse complement strand
CCCCCCCCCCATTCCAACCCTGAGGGCGGTAAATTGTAAGGGGGTGAAAGTGGTGTGCTAAGGTTTTAGTAAATTTTACAGAAGTAGTCACATGTTAATAATAACAGGCAACAAAATACTTAACAAAAGGGTCTTAAATTTATTCTAGTATTTATTATGTTCTATAATATTGACAATACGTTTAATTACTTATGTTTATAAACATTTAACATATTTATATATTCCCCTAACTAGTTCTTGAAGATAATTAGTCAGAATTTTTCAAAGATTATTATTTATCCATATTCATAATAATAGTTTTGTTTGAAATAATTAAATATCAATGTACAATGTAACATGAATTTAATGTTATTCTTGTTGAGTTTAGCATGCTTATTACATCTAACTTTGGAAAGGAGGGAGGGGTAAGCGTCGGTAGCCGGCATTCAATTCTCAGAAGTGGGCGCTAGGCTAAAATAGGTTGGGAACCACTGGTATAGAATGGAGTTGAGTATCACATTCATGTTTCTGAATTTGTCCTGCTTCTTTGTTGTTTGAAAAGGTAAACATATATATAAAATTAGGTAGGTGAAAATGGTGGCCACTATAAACTTGGAGAAACTGATACAGACAATAGAAGAAACACCGTCGATTTAGAACTTGAAAACTAGTGACTACGGCCATAAACTGAAGAGGAGGCAGGTCTGGGAAGATATTGCAGATTTATTTCTATCAGAAACAGCTACTTTGGAAGAAAAAAGACATGGATATACCTGTTTTAATACTATACATATATATATATAGTATACGGTGTTAAATATATAAACCATGGTTGTAATATTATATCCGTGTATAGCTTGATCTTGTCAAGGCATCGGTGAAACTGCCACCAAATTATTTGCATATTTATGCCTTCTTGATAAGCTTCTTTTATTGTCTCTGCTAGAGGTATCATTATCGATGTATGAAAATTGATAAGACATCAAATTACCTACGTCATATCTTACCCAATCTCGTTGCCGTATTAAATTGTGAGAATACCCGTGGCTTTGAAAATGTCTTATGCTAGGGGGACATCAACATTTAGGAGCCGAAGAAATATTCTCCACTTTTGACTTATATCCCAAACCAACATTCAATATGTCTTCTAGACCTTGAATATGTGTAGTTTATTTTCAGGTGTCTGCCATCATATAAGTCGGTGTACATTATCAGACAAATTAAAAGTCTTATCACCAATAAAAAGTAGGGATATGCGGTTGGGAGATTTTTTAGGGGTGAGGCTCGTGGAATATTGAGGGAACCATTTTAACATTTTTCATAAAAAGCGGGGATCTTTAAAGATCCAGAATTACTGCCTTTGCCATAAGCCCCAATGTCTACATAGGTAAACTGATAGTTTGCATCACACATGGCAATTATAACCAACGAGAAAAATCCTTTATAGTTATATTACATTGTGCTTGCCATCTATAGCACCAATATAGTGTGGACATTTTGTAATCTCTTTAAATCCTGCAGTTATCTACCTTCTCTTTAAACAACCAGGAATTTCCCAGAGAGCTAAACATCTCCATTTTGCCTGGAAAGCTTCTCTCACTATCTGACTAGCAGTAGCTCTCCCTACACAAAATGCATAATACAAGTCAGCCAATGAACAACCACTGGCCAAGAACCTGATTTTTTAAAATGCCTTTTACACATGTTTATTTTAAATTTTTAAATTTTATTTTCAGGAAAGGCAGTGCAGAGTGGATGGAGGAAAAAGGAAAGCGCTATATGTCTACGCAAGGAAAATTGCTTTTTTGAAAGACGTTATTGAACCAAATCATACCACAAGTTCACTTGATTATAAGAATCAGAGAATCTATAGAGCTACAAGATGGACAGACCAACGATAGTGAACTATTGCTATTGTAAACTGCCATTCCAACGGCTAAACTGATACCCCAAAAGCCAGGAGTATCAACTTCATCAAAGCAGAAGCCATTCAGGAAAGTGAGATTAGATCTAGTCGAGGCAAAAATAATATCTGCTATAAAAACTAGCGTGGTGACCAGA
The DNA here is from genome assembly GCA_902151455.1 of Timema bartmani. Lineage (NCBI taxonomy): Eukaryota > Metazoa > Arthropoda > Insecta > Phasmatodea > Timematidae > Timema > Timema bartmani. The sequence continues at coordinate 374,086 of CABFWB010000015.1, read as the reverse complement.
CAGGAGAAAACAGAGAAATCAAACAATGATGATTTCGATTTTTTGTTGTCCTATTCTCCCAATCACGAAGAATACTACTCAACCCTTGAAATTGATTTCTAGGATGGAGATTATGCAAGTCCTCAATAATTATGCAGCATTCCCTGCTTAATTTCCTCTGTAGCATCAATTCAGCCAAGTAAATAAGCCCCAAGCCCAGTTGACTGAACTACAACTTCAGACTTCATACCAACAACTACAACCTGACACCACAACCTTACATACCATACAACCAACTACTACCAGATACATTAAACAACCAATCACAATCTCACACTTTCACAACACTAACGACATCGCCTGCACCATCCCCTACCGAGTCTGTAGTATCCTAATTTTCCAACTACTCTTATAAATCAGACATGAGCCTTTTTAAGTTTACTTTTGTTTGTAAGTAGCAGATAACAAGATTTTGTTTGGATAAATAATTACTTGTTCTTTATTGATTAGGAACTAAACATTATATTCACTTTCTTTTTTGTTTATTAATCCTTAAATTTTGGAGTCACTAGAACATGTAGAAGCTTGTAAAAAATGCTTGAGACATCCTTGTAAAATTGAAAAACTTGTCATCGTCCATTTTCAACTGAATCTATAAAGTATAGCAAAAACCTTTCTCTCTACGTTCAGAGATGATTGGATGAATCGAGAAACGTCTATATTCTCTTCTAAGATTCCATCTCTGGTCAAATAGCCACATTAACATCACGTATTCATCATCAAGATCCATTTAGAACTGTTTTATCTCAACAAGTAGAAGGGCTCGCCAATTCCGCCGCATACGTCGCTCCATGTCGTCAAATTGACCACTGCCTCGACACAGGTCGTTCCGTGTGAATAGTTTGATAAATTTGCCGTCTCGACCGTCGACTCGACCTAAACCTCTCAGTTTGTTTTACCCTTGAGGTCTTAAATTTCAGGCTCATCTAGTCTGGTTTGCAAGTTATCAAGAGGTTTTGGTTTGAATCCCTAACCGGGTGTACAATAATCTTCTAAATGATTTAATATTTTCTCTCTATGACAATTCATATTAGCTGACTGGCCTATTGGTTCAGGGCCCCTGGCTATGTATCTAGAGGTTCCAGGTCAAGTTCCTTGCAGTACCAAAGGTATTTTCCCCGAAAGGGGAACAGTTCCTATGTTAACCATGATATTATTAATTAGGTTTAAGTTTAGTTAAGGCTTACCACTGACTCCCCGCCTTCATAGTCACTATCATTACTTCATATTAATGAGGGTTCGACGTGTAGACAAACTCCAAGTTATATCCTGGGCAACGTTATATCACTACAGTACAGCTAAAAGATTGCATACACTCCGACCAAACAAGATACTGTATCACTCACAGTCAAATATGTCATACGCTAAAAATCAATCATGTTATCTTAATTAATTATGAATAGTTGGGAAGGATAGTAAGAGGTAGTGAGATATATATAGCTATGTGATCACCTAGAAGTTTTAAGAATTTACTATAATTAATGATGTATACTTTATAAGAACTTAACCTTACATAACAAGAAGCATTTAAAAATTTGGCTGAAAAAACTCAAGTTGTGCTGCCCCAAGGAAATCTTGGTCCTGAATAGATTAGACTAATTATCTTACATTGTTTGAACAAAGGTTAAATTCAATATTTTCAAAACTTTAATTCCATTCTCAACATTAAGTTTTTATAGCATAGCACTTGTTTATTGTTCTTTTTACACTACTTCTGGCTGCTTTTTTGGGATATCTGCATATCAACACAGATGGATTAGGGATTATAAAGGTGGGGTTTAAATTAAATACACTACAACCTACATAGAGGTAGAGTGGGATGCCATCATGGAAATACCCCCTCAGTACATCTTGTTGGATTAAAACCCTGGTCTCCCATAATCAACAAACCAGAACACCTTAATAAACTAGTGCTTTGTCCATCAATGAAGTTAAAACATTTTGAACTTTATATATTCTTAATAAGTTTTCATCCAAGGTTTATTTAACTAGGTTCTTAATTAAATGAGATAAAATGATAATATGTAGTTAATAAGAAGTGTATTATCTTGGAAAGAATATGGAAAATCCGGCGTGATAAATCATATATGGAAAACCAGTACATTACGAGCCTTGAAGAGATAGACTGTGTGACTGCCAGTGTAGGTATTTGTATATAAGGGTGAAATAATTATTAGTCTATAGGTGTACTTTGCTTCAGAATAATATATTATTATTCTAACATTTTACAAATTACTCACTTCTGTGGCCGAATGGTCTAAGTTGTAACTCAAGTGTTAGACTGGCCTGATGATGAAAGGGAGATCGGGGTATGATTCTAGCTCGGGTCTACTGAGGCTGTTTTTTCCTAAATGGTTTCCCACTCTCTTTCTATGCAGATGCGGGTTAATCATCTATAAAATTATTCCTTACTCATCACTACCCTATTTGAGTAATTATCATATATGAGTATAGCCTAAACCGGTGGTTAATAGCACATAGGTCCTTAATAAGTTTGGCTCCATTCATTTATACGTCACCTCGAACGCGACAATTGAATAATAAAACATTTCAACCCATTTGAGCTGACAAACTTTCTCATCAAGGGATGAGCGACCTTCTAAAGCACTTAGCATCTTACCACAATTGTAGCCTGTCTTCTCACTTTTTCAAGGTTCCTTGGTTCGGTTCCTGGTATGCCGAAAAATGAATCAATGATTAAGTTGGATCTTTCCCTTACTCAGTGATTAAATAATGGCAGTGGGACTGGGTGTTGTGTTTGTTATAGAGTTATAGAAATAAGTTAGTTTGTAAATCGTGTAGGATTTTATTTGTCAGTTCAGAAATTGTACAATTAATTAGCCAAAATAATAATATTTATGTTAACATTATCCAATGGCTTTAGTGAAGAAGGAAGAAATTTAGAGGCAATCTACTGAGGGTGGTTTTTCCTAAATGGTTTACCACTCTCATTAAACGCTGGGACATTTTTTTAGCACCACGTCTTCTACCTGTTCAGGATACACGTATGTTTACAATTATCCTACATAAGAAGCTACAGGAACGCACATCGATATAATATAGCTCATCAACAGACGGTCTGGATTGAAAATAAATACAAATTTTACAGATAATAGCTGAGGAAACATTACACTATTTTCAACTACATTATTTAAAACATCATATATTCTCACAAACACAAGGCTTACTGGCCTAGTAAAATAATAAAATAAGTTTATTTTATAACTTATTTTATGCTGCTAGGACAACTCATGAATCAACTAGTGAATTTTTTGGTCAGTGAGTATGAACCAACTACGTATATGGGTATATAGACAGGCCCTAATGTTGTAAGTTTGACATTTTATGTTCAAAGTAACTTGAGCTTTTACCATATTTGGATTATCTCTTAAACTAATGCACCCACACCAAGAGAAACAAATATAGTGATTACATTAGTTTTTATTCCTATTTTAAATCAATAAATTACAAAAATACAAAGTGTATTTTTTTAAATTATTGTATGGTTGCAAAATTTTACCTAACCTAAAGGCCTTTCTGATACCAGAGGGCACGCGGATATGGGCTTCATTCCTCGTCCTATCGGATGGTGATGAGACAAACGGGGTTTGATTCTCAGCCAGGTGTACTAAATTGTTTTTTACTATATAGTTTCCCCATTTTCCTCCAACTAAAATCTGGAACATTTCACATCCATTTTACAAATCTTATCCTTGAGCATTTTACATTTTAGGGTAGACCGGATGGGTAGTGGACATGATGCGACCAAAATATGTCATAGCTATATTTTTATAATTATCTCGTTTAGTTTATGAAATATTAATGGCCTATGTACAGTAAACACACTGCCCGCAAGTAAAGTATACATAAACTCTCACCTACATGTGTGTGTATGTGTATTAAAATATAGATTGATGGATGTAAAAGGGCAGATAGAAAATTCGAATGAAAAGCTTTTATGAACAAATAAAGGATTTGAAATAGAGGAAGTATGCTGGAGGCTATTGAATTCTGAGGTTAAATCAACCATGTACCACAAAAACATTCTCATTTGGAGTATTGGTCACTGTGAACTGTTAGCGTGTGTGTGTGTGTGTGTGTTGGTGTGCGTGGGACATATTGTTTCCACTAAGCCCGTGCATACGACACATCTCGTCGCTTGTCATGTATGTGGTAGCTGCCACTCCCATTTGCCACTGACCACGGCACAAAATGAGTTTTTAAATATTTTAACAAGTAAAACTTGGCTTGGAAAAAGTACAGGACTTCCCAATCATTTAAAACTATGTTCTTAAAGGGTACTACCAAGAGAGGGGTTAGCACATCTGACTATTATCTGAGGGGAACAGAGAGATAATTTCATCTCCTTCCACATAATGTATTTTAACTACTTCTTTAGGAATATTACGATGTTTGTCCATAATTAAACTCTCCTAATCCTGTGCCCTAATACTAGTAAATTTAAGCTACGCGCATCAATGTTCCAAATAGAAACTAAAACATGTAGTACTTAACAAAATATGTTCCAAAACAAGTCTAACACAGATAGCAAAGGTTTTCATAGAAATACAACTCTCCAAAAGATAATACACTTAAATAATGACGTTGTTTGATTCAGTGCAGTTTTCTGGACGACAACACGAATGGACGCAAACACACTAATTCAACTCTTATAGGAACGCTATTATAACCTAACCTAGCATAATCATTCAGGCTTTATCCAGAGTTACAAACGTTCATGAGTCTATAGATCAGGCATGTCAAACTCGTTTGATCATAAGGGTTATATCGCTCAACGTACTGAAAGGGACACATTTCCTATACGCACTTAATGACGCTAATGTGTAGAAATGAGGAAGGTAGAATTTAACGGAAATGTTCCCTCATATGCGAGGAGGTAGAGTGATAAATAATTTAGAAAAATATATATTCTTCAGTGTATTTCTCCTGTATTTGAACCCTGAACTACCCGTTATTGGTAGATTGGAGTTAGAATACTGGTGGGTGTATTGAGGGTTGTTTTTACTAAATAGTTCGCTACGCTCCTTCCACGTAAATTCAGGTACACTTCCTCATAGTTTAAATATTTTTAGCCCTGATAGATTAGCATGATTTGTACGTTTAAAGCATACAATTCAAACGGATAGTAAAGCGTGGTGCTAAAAAAAAAAAAAAAGTACACCATCTATTCAGGTAGCGCATTAATAACCGTGAGCTTAAATGAAAGGGAAGTGACCGTTTGGAAAAGCCTGGGTTCATTTTATTCTAAGTCAGTATTCTAGAAATGGGGGATTCTGGACTCCAACGGCAACCCCTATATATACACGGTCAGTGGGAGACCCCCAGAATGAGTTTAGGCTAGTCAGGTGACCGACGTGTCCAGGAATGGGCTTGAGTGCCAGGGAGGCAATAAGCGTATCTAGTGTTCATGAACATTAGTTCCCAAACTGTGGTTCGTGAACCCCCAGGGGGTTCGCGAGATCTTCCATGGGGCCCAACAAAATATTTCCGTAATGGCGGATTTTCAAGGAACAGGTTTGTGAAATTTTGTGAGGCACATTTAAAAGATTATATTACATAAACCTAATGAGTTATGTCCATAATCTCTTCAGAAAACTACGATTACTTTTTCTACACCCCGAACAATAATTTGTTTGTCTTTCCACAATAGAAACAGGCTCAATGCTGAAAATGACTTGAAACTTTATTTATCGTCTGTGTTCCTGAATTTAAAGCTTTATGCCATCCAAAGCAAGCGAATTCTTTTCACTAAGTCCCGCGAAGATGTGAATAGCTGTTAAAATTCGTAAACAGTTTATGAAACTTAAATCGGAATGGAATTTTGTGAGTATAGGAAGGGATTTCAGTTATGTCAAAGCAGCAGTTTCAAGTAACACTTTTAAAAAACATCTGAAATGTGATAATATTGTGACAATAAAGATAAGAAAATGTTACTATTTTACTTATTTAATTTCAGTTTTAATTTTTTAAATAAATGTTTAATTATTTGAATTTGTACTTACGTAGTTTCAATATTCTTTCATTATTTTTGATGGTGTATCCCAAAGTTCCATAGTAAGTTCATTTAAAGGTATTAAACCTTTTGATTGCAATTAATAAATACATTTTATAAAAATTAGGTATAAATTAAGTGCGTGGCTATGATTATTTATCAAGGAGTTCGCACATCTCAGATGTTTGTGAAAGGGTTTCACGAGTCTAGAAAGTTCGGGAACCACTGGTCTAGAAGATATTCATCAATCAATATTTTGTATTGGTTGGGGAGCGAGCCTTAGGTTTTAATATTCAGAGTGTGACTTCAACGCTATTCCTTCATATATTTTATGACTAAATTTTGAATGCAATTTGAAGATATAGTTAAGTTATTTACCGTGAACACCAGAAAATCAAATGTCAGTAGTCGATAAGTTTGGCTTAGCGCCATCAGGCTTGACTGGTGGGCTTAGCTCCGGCTCAAGAGATCGGGATTCAATTTAAATCCAGACCTAGAGCAATGTGGGTGATTTTTCAAGTTGAGATTTTTCATTTGGTTTTAACCCTCGATCTATAGGCAATGTTTTTAGGGAAGTATCTCAAAATTGTCCGTCACTCTAGCTCAGTCAGTAGCGTGTCTGTCTACTGAGGTAAAGGTCCTGGGTTCTATCCCTAGCATGGCCTAAAAATGTATAATTGGTAAAATGTGGGACTCCACTTTCACGGTGATAAATTAACGGCTAAGGGCTGGATGTTGTGTCTGTTCTAGAGATAAGAAATTATAAGACTTCTGATTCTTTCTAGAGAAGAATTCCAGTGACTACGCAATCGGAAACCTTTATTCAGCCCCTTTGATGGTCACATGGTGTAGGGTGCTATTCTCTCAATATACTAGAATGCCAATGATGGTGAGATCGTGGTTCTATCCCGGTCAGTTATAGAAAGGCTGAGTTTTCCTAAATGGTTTCCCAATCTATCTCCATGAAAATGTGGGGTATACTTCCTTAAATTCAACCTTCCTCATCCCTAACCGTAAATAGTAACTAGCGTAATTGGTACATAAGCGCATAACCAGAATGGGTAGTAAGACATGGTGCTAAAAAATAAAATAAGTACTAAGTGAAACAGTTACTCACTTTGGTGGTCGCATGGTTTAAGGCGTAACTCTTATTATTCATCCAGGCTATATGAATATTTACCCTAATGTGTTAAGAAAGAGGAATTTAGAATTTAAATTAAATGTACATGCTTTTTAGAAGCGTAAGAAGAAAGTCATTTACGTAAAATTACCCTATTTGCACCCATAAAAGATTAGAACCCCAATCTCCCCGCCACTAGAAATCTAGATAATGTGGGACTGATGCCTTAGTCATCGTGGTCACAGATGTGGTTGTAAGCCAATTGAATCGGTTTATTTGGCAAGAATTTAAATACCTGTTGTTGACAAAAACTAACTCAAGGAGGTGCTATAAGACCAATTAGAAAATACAATTCCATTTTATTCCGATGTATTTTTATTAATTTCTTTCTTTAATGTTATTTTTGATCATTCGTTCTCACGCATAAGTTATTTAAGTATCGAGTATTCAATTAAGCACCAAGTGGTAGCGTAGGGGGCGTAAGAAAGGATCAGTGATTTGCAGTTTTTATAGCAAAAAAAAAAAATGTATTTTTTTCCCAAAATAAATCAAATTAAATCCATTAGAAAAATATATTTTAATTTTCTTCACATGGCGACCTTAACAGTTCTTTAGTATCTGTCAAGGGTGCCTGTGAAAATATTAAGGTGGGAGCGTAGGGGATGCGAGAAAATGTCAATGCAATTGAAGTTTTTATAGCAAAATATTTTTTGGAAAAAATAAATAAAATTTTGCTCTTGCAGAAACATAGATTTTAGTTTTCTTCATTTGGTGATATCAACAATCTGTCATGGGCATAGCGGCATTACGTGAAACTTTTTTTAAATAAAGAGAAAAGGTTGTCCTTAAATTCCAGGACTTTATTTGTATATTATTATTATTATTATTATTATTATTATTATTATTATCATCATTATTATCATTATCACTATCATTATCATTATCATTATCATTATCATTATTATTATTATTATCATCATCATTATTATCATTATCACTATCATTATCATTATCATTATCATTATCATCATCATTTATTATTATTATTATTATTATTATTATTATTATTATTATTATTATTATTATTATTATTATTATTATTATTATTATATTGAAGATACAAGCAAGAAAATAGAAAATCAATTCTAAAAACAAGGATACAAAAGAGCCAGACCCTTTTTCCAATTTTCACTTGGAAGTATAGTTTGTGTTGGAAGTGAGATTACGGAACACCTCTACTAATAATCTAGCGCCGAGTTCAAGCCAAGCTCTGGAGTGTCACTGACTCTTTTAATTACAGGAGACACATATTTCTGCGTCTTGCTGAAAGCTTGGAAACGACGCTCTTGTCGTTGGGAGGGAGAGGGGAAAAGGTTTGGATATGCTTTTGACTCCCCTGTTCATTTTATTATAAACACATTATCTTCACACATATACGCATGCGCAATTCCAAACTTAATAAAAACTAAACTTTCAAACTACGGTGGAGAGCATCATGTCCAACACAAGTAATGGTTTGATTTTTAATTTAATATTACCACACATTTAGACTAAGTATAATCTGTTTTTATTTGACTTAAGGTGTGGCATATATTACTTCAATGTAATGATAGAAACAATTATTATCATTATTGGCTTATTATTAATTTTCTTGACGTCTTACTACTCGTTTAGGTTATGAGCACATGCATTGTTTTATCACTGCGTCTTACTACCCGTTCAGGTTATAAACTTTACATAAATCATTTACGCTGTTATGTTAAGTATGAGGAAGGTAAACATTATAGGAAGTGTAACCACATTTGCGTGGAGGGATAGTGGAAAACTAAATATGAACCCCCCCACAATAGGCCTACACCTGACCAGGAGTCAAACCTCGATCTTACCGTCAAAAGCAGTCCAGTCTATTGTGCGAGTAACACCTTAGACCATACAACCAACGAGTCTGGTATTAGTATTAATATTAGTAGTAGTAAGTTCAACACAACGATTTATTTAGTTTTTTTTTGCCATCGCTTCTTACTAGCCACCCGGGCTATACGCATTTTAATACTATAAGGGGCTAGAAGTGAGAAAGTTAGAAATTAGATAGAATGTACCCACTTTGGAAAGGTGGGTAGGTGGGAGAAACTTTAGAAAAAAATACTTTACGTACTACTGGCTAAAACTAGAACCCCGACCTTACAATCAATGCCAAACCAGACTATATGACCTTGACATGTAGACCATGCGTCCATTATCGCGGGTATAAGTTATTAATGACGTTTAAAAAATTGGAAAGTATTAAGAGGGTAGCTTGTAAGAAATACACCCCCTAATAGCGCTTTTATGGGTTGGGTAAAGCACATTGAGAATGAAACTAGTAAAAACAGTCCAAGTGCACACAGCAAGGATTTTAACCCCAACCTCCTCGTCAAAGGTGAGAAAGTGTAAAACCAATACAACGCCTAAGACCGTTGGTTCATGGGGCTTGTTGAAAGAATATGAACATTTGGACAAGTCACGTGGTGAACGCAGTTAGGTGAATTATTTTTTTAAATTTTGGAGTTAACGTGTTTTTTTCCTTACTCAAATCGTTGTAGCTTGTTTTTATGTTCGCGTAGGTAATAGCTTAAAGGAAGGGAAGAAAAAGAAATGAAAATATAGCTTGCTACCAAAATGAAGAGAACGAAAAAAGAAAAAGCCGTTTATATATATATATATATATATATGTTTTGTTAAAGAACACTAAAAAATGGAGCGCTATAAACAGTTGTCAAGCATAACATAATTTTTCATCACTAAGGTCTTTGCTTTAGTATTTCGAACAAAACAGCAGCGTGAAAACATAACATCAAATATAATGAAAAAAATATATATATTTTTTAGTATAGTTAGCGTAAGCTTCTGAACATTTAAATTAAAGTTTGTATACAAAATAATAATTTAAGAAATTTTATTTTATATATTTTAATCCATCATTTAAATGTTTGGACGAATATCAATGTACTACCTACTATTCAAAAAGAGGAATCTTATCTAATATACAAAGTAAATAAATGATAAAGATCATTTTTCCTTTCTTTATAAAATAAGTATTTTACGGTTGTCTGCATTCACTTAAACCCATAAACATATTATATAATTTGAGGGATTTATTTGAGCGGATTTCAAAATATTGGTTTAATAATAATTATAAATCGAGCTGGACTGGCTGATTTAAGATGATTCTATCCTCTACAGGTGTACTGTTAAATCTTTTTTAATAAACCTATAATTTTATATTGTCAAGGAATCATATAAATCTTATGCAGCTAGATTTGAAAATTTCGAGGGGGATAGTGGAATTTTGGGTTTATGGGTTAAAGTGACGTGGAGGAAAGCTTTTTTCCATTTTTACTTTCTCTCTATCTTACAGGTAGAGAAAGTATGGTGATCGTCAAAAAAATCGAACTCGAGATTTTGATGAATTTTGACGTTTCATGACTTCCTGAATCCGAAAAAGTGGTTTTTGAATTTCCGTCTGTCTGTCTGTCTGTCTGT
>CABFWB010000015.1:339113-360333 GCA_902151455.1 Timema bartmani | reverse complement strand
AGATTGCCTTTTTGGGTGGTTTCCTTGAAGGGGGGGGGGATAAATCATGTTTTGAAAACTTGTCGGTCGGAGGAGTGCATGAGTGCCTTTGTGGATGGTCTCCTTGAAGAGGGGGGTGGGAGGATTAATAAGATAATTCAAATGGTGTGTATTACCAAATGACTATCACACAACATAACTACACCCAATTTATAAGCCAAGAGTAATGTTAGAAAACATGAGAGTAAAAAAAAAACAAATTCTTATAGTTTTATGAACAGAAGAACACACAATGACATAACCCCCGTGCAATTTAAATTATTGCTAAGCAAACTCACATCACAGAGATATACATTATATTTTATTTACATGATTAACATGAATTAACGTAATTATGAATTAGCAGTGCTGTTAACATTATGACAACATAACTACAATATTTTAAAATACAAAGCTAATACGTATTAAAAAAAAGAATGCTAAGCTCACCATGTTAAAAACGATGTCATGTCATGTCATTATTTTTATTATAGTCTTATTATTTCTCTTAGGATAAATATCTCTTTGAATTCCAAATTTAAATATACCCTACAATTTTTCCTTTGTCTTTAAGTGGATAAATTTCCTTAGTAATCAAGTTAGAATAGAAACCATTTACTACTATATTCATTAAATGAATAGAGAATAACTATTGCTCACTAAGTTTAAGACTTCAATCTCGCAATAAATGTCATTTTTTTCTTTAATGTGCACTCGGGGCTCGATAAATTTCATAGAGCTATAAGTTAAAATCATTGTAGATGGTCTATTAAATAAAATGTTTTTTAACTGCAATATCTTGATATTGATACCCAAATCACAAGAACATAAATAAGTCACTAAGCCTAATCTCAAAGAATGTAACCTGTCAAATATCGTTAAAATTGGTCAGCGCGTTTGGTGGAAATGGCGGGGAAAACATCTGGACACTAAACAGATGAAATTCCAAATGGTTGAGTTAAATTAGGACCTCGCACCCCTCTCTCATAAGGTTTTATCATAATTGAGTATTAAAATATAAATTTGTCTTTCATAGACCCTATAATAATAGTTTTACAGGGGTATAAAAAATTGACGTTTTTGGTTGTATCCGTATGGTCAATTTACGTGTCTAGGTGTAAATTTTAAAATATTTTTTTAATATGAGGTATAAAACGTAGTAAAATATATTTTACTTCTTTAAAGGTTTGAAAATACTGTTTATTTCAACCTTTATGAAAATGTATTGGGATGATTTGTTTAATTCACAATTCCATGACGGTCTGAGCTTGTGTAAGGGCTTATATTTCTAGCTCTGACCTTAGATACAGGGATTCTATACTAGCCGGGTCCACTAGAAAGTAGAGATTATGATTTTAAATTTGTATCATCTCTCTCGGTGAATGTTGCATATCGTTTATATGATTTTTACCATCATTTAGTGTTCTTTTATTGAATAGTTTTGGCTAAGGACATCCCGAGTGGGAATCAAGAGGTGTACCAGTTTAAAATAAATGGTACGGCACACTGCACAGACTTTCTCTCTTTTTCTATAAACTCGTAAGATTTCTGAACGGAATAATGTACATTGTATCATCACCACTCCACATAAGAACACGCATAAAATAATATACAATGCTATATAATCAATGAGAAAAGAGGCGCATCTTTGTCCACCTAAGAGCATTTCAAACAGTTTAATGTCTTCCACAAGGGTCAACACTTCGTATTAAAATTTCGATTTCTGGTTAAAATTTTAACATTTTATAAGGTGTTGCAGATCTTCAAGTCATCGCATTGATATTTAATTATTCATTTATACATTTTGACCAATAAAAAATGTAAATATTGACTATTGAGTCTAAAATGGAGATAGATCATTGCTATGCAAACATTTCTCCTAAGAGATTTAAGGAAAAATAACATACTTTTTTAGATACTTATATTTAATTACTCTATGGCATTGGAGAATTATTGCGTTAAGACTTAAGTAGTATATGTTTACAACTAAAGCTCACAAAATTGTATTAATATATTTGCAAATATCTCAGAAACTGTTGCTTTTATAAAAATATATGTCAAATAAAAGTTTTTTATTTCTAATAGTCCTACAATTTTGCAATGATAAGTTGTTTAGTTTCTCAAATAGTTGTGGAGATACGGAAATTAACGCTTCTGTAAAGTACCCTAAAAATCATTTTCATAGGAAAATGAAAATAGCCAGTTTATTTATAATCTTAATCAACGCCTAGATACGAATTTTAATCAAAATCGTTTGAGCAGATTTTGAGAAAACCAAATTTTTCTCTTTTCGCCCTTCAGTAAACTACCCTTAATTTTAAGTTTTTATAGACACACAGACAGACGGCATTGCAAAGACTATTTTTTAGGGTTCGGGGGGTCATGAGACGTCGACATCCATCAACATTTCAGGTTAGTTTTTTTTTACGGTCGCAATACTTAAACTTTAATGTCCAAAAAGTTAAAAAAATTCATATAATTGCGTATAGATTGAAAGTTATTGATTTTATAAAAATATGTTTCGGATAAAATATCTGTATTATAAATATATATACATATTTGTAATGCTAAGTAATTTCATATCTCAAATAGTTTCGGAGCTATTATAAAAAATGTTAATTTACGCATCAGACCGGAGCCCTTAAAGCCATTTTGCCGAAATATTGAGAGTAGCCATTTTGTTTGGAATATTTATTAATGTTCATAAATGAAATTTAATCAAAATCGTTAGAGCCGATTTTGAGAAAATCGACTTTTTCTCTTTTTTCCCTTCAGTAAACTACCCTTAATTTTAGGGGTAGATATCCAATTCCAAAAACCCCTCGGGGCAACCCTATGAAAACCCTAGATATCAAGCTTCAGCTCAATCGGTAAAATAGTTTAGGCTCTAGTTGGAGGTACAGACAGACAGACAGACAGACGGAAATTCAAAAACAACTTTTTCGGATTCAGGAAGTCATGAAACGTCAAGATTCATCAAAATCTTGAGTTCGATTTTTTTGACGATCACCATACTTTCTCTACCTGTAAGATAGAGAGAAAGTAAAAATAGTTGAAGGCATATACCTGAATACTTTTTGCAAAACAGTGCCTTAAACTTTTATCTTTAGTCGCCAACGTTCTCTATGTATTAATATAAGTATTTTTTTTTAATTGGAGGTATTAAGCGCGTTCTTTTTAACCGACTGTTTATATCATTAAATAAATTATAAACTAACTTAAGTCTATAACAGACACAACACTCCTGCCCATGGCCATTAATTCATCACTATGATAGGAGAAATTTACTTTTCACCAATATTAATAAATACTAATATACTATTATTTTGTCCATTTCGGAAATCGAACCCGGGACCGTTAGCTCAGTAGGCATAGAATCTATCAACTCGCCTAAGGTTCCGGACAGTATTTTCAATAGAACCATTAGTAGTGCGATACTATTCGTAGCAGTAGTGGTAGCAGTTTGTGTATCATTGTATTATTAACATTGAAATATTGAAAGCATTTACTTTTTTAGCAACTGAGCTAGATATAGACTTAGTTTAAATTGTGACTATTTCAAATATATTATTAGGCTTACCTTAGAAAAACATACATACATATATTAAATTTATTATTTTATTTAAAAAATTAAATGCCTGAATGAATAGATGTAAACATTTAAAAAATCCTTTACTAGGTCTTAAATCAACTATACTAACCAGAAAACAATAAAATGTTGGTATTTAACTTAACTTGTTGATATCCAATGTGTGTAGTTAATATATTGAAGATGTTGTGTTATTTATTTGACACCTTATGAAATAAAATAGAAACTAAAAAGTAAAAAAACTAGCCACGCGTTTGTTGTAGCGGACAAAAACCAGGGGAAGACGGGAAATCTTTAACTGGCTGCACTGGAATCTTTATTATCCCACTCTTTTTTTTATGCCTCTCTTAAGGAACTTGGTGAATTATATCCTCTAGGTCGAGACTAATACAGATGTCAATGACGCATGCAGAGGGGGAGGAATGGAAATTAATTTTAATAAACGCTTAACACTCATAAAGTAGGATTATAATATAGATTGCAGAAAATGTTTCGATTATTTAGGCTAAATTAAACGATCTGGCTTACTTCTGGATATTCAAAGGTGTACCGTTACACACGTTAAAAATTCTCCCTAAAATGCTCAATCGGATAAAAGTAAATAAATAATATGCCCCTCCATTCCCCAAAGTAAATTTTTGGTGCACCACGTGCAGGTACATTCTTTTTTAGTAGCCCTTATTAATGTTTCACTTTATGTCAAGGTGTTAATAACTGTTTTGTTAATCTGAAAAATTCAAAAGCTATTCCAATAAATAAAAGCTATTATCGTTAACATATTCTGTCTGTTTCAATTATTTCCAGAAATTTTGTTCAATTTAATTCAATGTTCAATGCAACCCTTAACAAACTCGAATTTAAAAGTAAGTAAACTTCCAGCCGTTACCATATCCTACTGTCATTATAAATCCCTTAACGCTAGTTTTGTGTTTAAGATAAACCCATGTTCCTCTAATTCCAGTTCATGTACTTTCCCACCTTCAACCTATTTAAACTGTATGGTCCAAAGTAGGCTTCGTTTCATGGACAGGGTGCCTAAATCTGACTTGCTGGATTGGAGATCACCATAAAGCCATATGGAAATTTTTCATCTAAGTAAGTTTGTTTTGTTAAAGATTCACCCAAATAATCCTATTCACGTGGAATGGAAAAAAAAATCATCTGTACTGACATTAGAACAACATACCTCGCTATTAAATTAAATGGGACTCAACAATAGGACCGAAAATATGTATTTTTATTAGAGTATATTTGAGTTAGCAAAATGTGAATTAAACCTGTGATGGTGTCCTAGTAAAAACGTTAATATGTTTATAATATAGGCCTGCAGCCAAATGGAACTAAAGTAAACAAATAAATTATAAGCCTGTATCTGTAAAACACGATCCTGTGACTCATAACACTTTTCTAAGGCTCTCTCAAATAATGATTGAATGCATTAAACTTGTTTTCACGGTGATAATAAATAGTGATAGTTGCTGTCACTATGGTAACTATCACAATACTCTCATCCTCTCATCATCTAGACACGCTATCACTCTCTCACTATAATGATAGTACTGTCACAAGATTAAACTCGCCAGACTTTGGCGATAGTGATGGTATTGCTATCGCGAGTCTTCCTTCAACTAACACCTCAAATAGTTTAACAACTCACTCTCATGATAGTGGAGAGCATTTTGTGTTCTTGTTTTGAAGACGCTCTGATATTTTGTTGGTTGTAGTTCATAGGTTTCTCTGTTTATTTTGTTTGCCTGCCATTTTGGTTGTGTGTGCATAGTGTACAATAACTTGTGGTATGTCTGCATTCGACATGAAGGTCTTCCTATTGCAAGTAGATATGTGAGGTGGAAGTTTTTACCTATATTTTTTCAGGAAAATTCTCCAAAACAGAAAGTTTTCAGTTATTATTTATGTAGATTAATTTCATCTGATTAAATGGATAATAACAGTAATAATAATCGTAATAATAATAATAAGGGGTAGTTATAGTAGTAGTAATAATAGTAGTAGTAATAAACACCTGCTTTGGTGGCCATACGGTCCAACATGCTACTCTCGCAATAGACTAGACTGCCGATGACAGGGAGATCGGAGTTCGATTTGGGACCCTGAGGGAGATTTTCCCTAAATCGTTTTCCAATCACTGTCCGCACAAATGAGGGTGCAATTCCAGTAAGTTCAACTTTTCTTATCCCTAACACATTAGCGTAATTAGTACATAGGCGTATAACCCGAACGGGTAGTAAGACGTGGTGATAAAAAAAACTAGTAAAGAAACAAATGAATGCGAGCTTTAGAATACTCGTTATGTTCATAAATCATACTTTAATTTCTTATCATCAATACGTTAACTTAAATAATTTTAAGGTTGGCCCAATATTTGTCCATCCCCCTATCCTCCGTGCTTCCTAACTACCCCTCCTTCACTCGCGTTACCCCTCCCCACTTCTTATAACAAACTTGTCTCTTAACACACTATATTTTGAAGTAGAATAGGCTCCAGATGCCACCGCCACAATTTAAAACCTCCAACGCAAGCCACCAGTGCGGAAAATTTCCGATTCAAATTTACCGGTAAATTTTTATCTCTAATTGCAAGTTCGTTGAGTAGGCTATTTGATACATCAAGTGTAACTCTCCTTACTAACCATTTTTATGATCCACATTCGTTTATTTTTACGTCGTATCATAATCTTATTTTTCAATAGTTGTCGCACAACCTCAGCAATGGCCTGCTCAACTGCTTCCATTTTGTAGCCAACTATCTCAACATCACAGTGTTTTGTAACTTTCCGTGAAAACAGACAACTAACGTGATAGCTGATATCGTGAACTTTGTGAGAGTTACTATCGTGATAGTACTACCATCGTGAAAACCAGCCTTTAATTCCTAAAATTATAATATATTTTTCAAATTGAAGAACTTAGATCAGTATTCAGAATGATGCTGCATTAACTTAAGGATACGGCTATATAATCCCAGTATGCGATGTTTCAATTTTTTATTTTTTTTTAACTAGATAATATATTTAATTTTTATTTTGCTTTTTTCATTATGCCTTACTACCTGTCAAGGCTGTCTGCATTGAATGCACTATTGGGTTAGGAATTAGGAAGCTGTATAGGGAAGAATCCTGTAGGCCTATTTTCTTGGATAGTGGAGGTATGATTCCGAAACTCTTCGTCCCTGGTAGACCAAACTAGATTAGCTTGATTCCCTAGTCAAAGTGCTAACAGTTGCTATTTTTTAAATATTATCATAAGGCTATGTAAGCATATAGCATACAGACTAGCCTAACGAATAGCACCACGCTTCACATCATCCAACCTGGTTACCAGTTGCTCTGATATACTACTTTAGGCACCAAAAGTTCTCAATAGTAATTGGATCTGTCTACTCAAATTAAGGATTAACTTAAAGGTATTGGGTATATTTGATGGTTATGATATTTTGGAATTGCATTATATCCAAACATGAAACCTGATTAATGCAAACTGTTTTCCTAACTATCAAGCTAAAAATGTAGGCAAGCTCTTGAAAAATGTGAAAGTTTCAATTAATTTGGGGGGAAATAACTCCATAAAAAAGTGATCCATCCTAGGAAAATATGACTCACACTAAAAGAGAGGCGAAGAATATCATCTTCCTTTTAGTGAGAGTCATATTTTAACATAATAATTAATACATCACTTCTCAGGGTTTTTTTAGTGACTGGCATTACTATCTGGGAGGGACATGACATTTAGATCGGTCACCGGTATGTAGATTATTCACTGCTCTCTTGGCACAGAACATTGCCCAGGGTATATCAATGGAGGTTATCAATACGATCTCGCAATGAGATGATTGTAATGATATAGAATATGGAAGTGTGAACCAGTGGGAGTCTCAAATCAAACTTAAGCCTAATTTACCAACCCCTGGTGACCGTTGGAATAATTCCCCTTTAGAGAAAAATACCCAAGGTAACAGCCGGGAATTGATCCCGGGACATCTAGGTTTATAGTAATGTGCACTGACCACTATACCATGGGGCCGGACCGGGTAATGTGGTATGTGTGAACGTCTATAAAGCGTCTCAGTGCTAAGGTAGGTAGCCCCCTTAAGAAAATACAAACTAGACTCAATTAAATCGTTGACATTTTCTTACCTGTATCACCCTCATTGGCAGCCCTGTTTCCTTCGCCAGCTGCTCCCGAATGTGCCTGGTTGGCTTAGGTGTCTGAGAGAATGCTGTTTTGAGAATCTCCAACTGTTTTGCCTTGATGGTTGTCCGAGGACCACGGCGTTTTGAACCAGAATTACCGTCATCAGGGGACTTGTTCTCTGTTTGGGAGTCTCTGGTTTCTGGGTCTCCATCCAATGAACCTTGACACAAAAACCCATGTCTATAAGTCTTCAAGATTGGCAACATCCTGTTTTTTGGGAAAGTGAGTACTACACATCATCGTGACTGGGATCAGTTTTGGGTAAGGCATGGGGCCCTACTGAGAGGGAGTCCTTCTATAGTATATAGCTATAACATGCATTCTTCAACATTTCACACAATGTTTGGATTAAAATTTAAATAAAACAATCTTTTCTCAGTCTTAATGTTGCTCTAACACAGTACTAAATAAGTGTAAATGTCAGAGATAGCCTATGAAAATAAGTAGGCTTAGGGAAGGTATTAATCTTTATCTATTCGCGTCTTATCCAATTTCAGGTAAGGTAACATTATTTAGGACCAAATTATTGATACTACTCGATGAATATTTGATTTTGCCATGTGTTAAAAATATCACTACAGGCAACAATATAATCAACAAATCCAATGAATCTAGCGTAATTTTCTTCGCCTAACCAAACTGTCACAAAAGTAAACAGAATAAATATTTATAATATTTAAAGCACATTAATAATGCCTAAGATAATACCCAGAGCACGTTTCCAATCGAGTTTGGGTATTCTCGGATCAATCAAAGGTTTCCAAACGAGTTTTAGTAATCTCTTATTGATTAGAGAACGTTTCCAAATGACCTGGAATATTCTAGGGTTGATTTTAGCACGTTTACAAACAAGTTGGAATATTCTTCAGTGATTTGGAATAATCTTGGGCTTATCAGAGCACGTTTACAAAAGAGTTGGAGTAATCTCTAGTGACCAAAACACGTTTACAAACAAGTTGGAATAGTCTTTGGTCGATCAGGACACGTTTACAAACAAGTTGGAGTATTCTAGAGTGATTTGGGATAATCTCGGGTCAATCAAAGCACGTTTCCAAATGAACTGGATTATTTTCGTACTGATCTGAGTATGTTTTATGGTATAATCCAGGCTGTTGGTGTAACCAAATAACAAATGAATAACCAAATTCCTAAACAAGCCAAAAATATTCAATTAAGTGAAAAATGACAACCTAGACACGAGAATCAATGTCAATGCACTACTATTACTACTACTACTACTATTACTACTGAACCACTCTCATTACAAAAGTTACTGATAGGTTTCCCTGGATATAAGATGAATCAGTCGAGACACGGAAAATGAAACCAGAATCTTTGGCTTTGTGTTTCAATGTTTTACTACTGATCCATTTTAGTTAATCTCATATTCAAGGCCTATGTTAACTAGTTACTGTTGCTTTGAATATGGCTCAATCTTAGAGAATTGGCACTCCAAGTCAATGGACTCGGGCTCTATTTTAATGTTCAGGCTGACATTTTTCAATTAGTTGAATGTGATTTCAGGATCAGGACTGA
Organism: Timema bartmani; assembly: GCA_902151455.1. Lineage (NCBI taxonomy): Eukaryota > Metazoa > Arthropoda > Insecta > Phasmatodea > Timematidae > Timema > Timema bartmani. The sequence continues at coordinate 350,978 of CABFWB010000015.1, read as the reverse complement.
TCCTGTGAACAACCATCCCCTATCAGTTTGTGATACGTTTCCCTAAAATAGCTTACTTCTGTTAGGCATTGATTTTAATCAGGAGCATACTGTATTACTCTTAGTGGAATAAATAAGTGCAAGTCTTGTCAAATGTACTATAATAAGCTAATAGCTTCGATTATTTAAACAATATTCCTTCTGAGCAATTATACCTTGGTCTTCGGAGTCATCCTGTCCGGTCTTGCTGTCGTTGTTGAGCGACCCTGGTCCCCCTACAAGGGGTGGCATATCTCCAGGTGTCAGAGAATTGTTGTTTGTTTCAGGGGTGGCTCCACCACCCATGCCTCCGTGGTGGTGGTGTTTGAGACTGCTACTACCAGGGGTGGTGGCCGTGGTTGATGTGCTATTATCATCATCGTCTTCATCTTCCGTTCCGGAGCCAAGTAAAGAGTCTGTAACATAATGGCAAGCGTGCATAAATATGTATTCAGTGGCGTGCTGTGTCCTACTCCGCTGCAATCAGAAACTTTGGCCCACTTAGTTCTCTATCAGTTATTCCTTCTGCCTTTGATAACTCTTGTGACCTTTTGTCTACATTATAATAAAGGAATATGAAGGTGAATTAAAACTTAAATTAACTCTAGTAAACTCTTATCAATAATAAGCATTTTTTTACTCCCCTTCTGAAAATCTACAATAAAATAAAATGTTCAAAGTACCGGGGAGTCAGTAACGGTAAGTTATTTTCAAGTGGCAACCATAACTAATTGATCCTTTGGCAGTAGCATGGCATGATTCGTGTTTCTCTTGTCTCTAAAAAATCCATATATTTTTATTTCTCTCATTTGTTATTCTCACTCTCTGTTGTACAGTACATTCTTTCATACGCTTATTTTTTACTATGCATGCGCTATTTTTAAATATAGATCTAGCCTTATACGGAAAATATATTAATGACTCAAAACTTATTTTAAAATAATAGCCTATATGTAGGTGTTTAGAGTCCAACGTCACATACATTAAATCAGTAGTTTATGTGCCTTTCTTATCCTTATAAAATCCTTGGTTAGGTGAAATGTGAAGATCAATCATTTTTCTCTATACACCTTGTTCTGTTATTTTCACGAGTTGCAAATTACAGATGTTCAGTTGTTCTAATTAAGCTATTTTGTTAACCATGTACTAGTACCCGTTCGAGATGTACGCAGCTCTAGTTAAGGTGTGACAAAACCGAACAATTAAATAATAGATATTAAACCGTATACGATTAATGATAACAATCAATACGTAAATAGCAAGTAATTAGAAAGTAATATAAAACTTAAAGTCAACAATAAGGTCACGGTATAGAATCGATGTCTATATGCTATATTTGAAATAAATATATTTAAAAATAAGAATTGAGAATAATCGTAACCTGCGTTGGACACTTTAATGTATGCACGGGGATTATACACTAGACTTATTTCTGGATTTGTTGATTAAAAACACAAATGTAATATTCATTAATCTAGCAGAAGAAAACCTTTCGGGCGTAAAATTGACGTTTGAAATCTTAGGGACGGGATTGGAGGCTAAGGGGTCATCCATAAACGCCGTAACGCTGTTAAGAGGGGGGATGGGAGGGCGGATATTGAATGTATACATTTTTTACATATGGGCAGGGTGGGTACATCATGGTGTTACGTAAGACAGATCTTATACTTAAATTATGTTGGAGGGAGGGGGGTCTTTTGGCTAAATATCTACTTAGTTGGTGAGGGGTTGGAGGGGCCTGGGTGGGGATTCAAAAGAGCTAAGAAAAACGGGTTAGGGGTTTCATGTACGACCCCTGATGAACCATTATTATGAAGTACTGTCTGAAATTAAATATGTATTTAAGAGCAGATTCTACGCATATCAATCTATATCTAATAATTATCATTGTAGTGAAACCAGAACGCCTGAAGTAACACTCGGATAGGCTGTATTTCACTCCGTTTACCAACACGATATAACACGGCATAATCTTTCAGTCAAGACATGCCGCATTTGACCTGTACTGAAAGATAGAAGGTTTGTCGCCCACTGATTTGTACCGAATTGACAAGCAAGAGAATTAATATAGAGACAAGGAAGATGGTGAAGACCTTTGTTTGGAGCATTGCACTATACGGAGGTGACAAGTGGACAGTAGTGAGTGATAGCTGAGTAAAGGAGGCTATAAGTACTAGAAATGTTGTGTTAGAGACGAATGATGAAGAAATGTTGGATAAAACGGATCACAAATGAGGAAGTTCTAAGAAGAGCAGGAGAATAAAGACAACTCTGGCGAAAACCGTGTAAAAGAAAGACACATTTATTGGGTACATAATGGGACATTAAGGTCATCTTTATACCATCATATAAGGGACTATCGAAGTAAAGAATAATACTTAATACTTATCACCGCGTCTTACTACCCGTTCGGGTTATACGCTTAAGTACTAATTACACTAATGGGTTAGGAATTGGGAAGGTTGAATTTAGAGGAAGTGAACCCGCATTTGCGTGGAGGGAGAGTGGAAAACCATTTAGGAAAAAACACCCTTAGTTCACCCGACCTAGTTTCGAACCTCGATCTCCCCGTCCTCAGCAGTCGAGCTCAACACGACTAGCGCGTTAGCCAACTACGCCACCGAGGCGGGTTTATCGAAGTAAAGAATGTTAGAGGTCAAACAAGGGAAAGATTCATAAAGCAAGTGATGCAAGCCGCTGGATGTAAAAACTAACAAGAAATGAGAGGGAAAGAAAGTAAAAGGGATGGATAGAGGGCTACTGTAAACCAACCAAAGAGTTGAGAACCAAAAAACAAAGAAGATTCCAAATAAATGAAAGAATGCAAATAAATTAGTCTGAATGAGTGGGCAATGCCTCACTTAACGATATTCAATTCAAATATTTTCTACTGAACTGTTCCTATTAGATCCTATCCAAACCAGTCGACTTTTAAAGCCTTATCGATGATGAAAAATGATAGTGATCAAGACTTGCGAACCAACACGAACCTGCGTGAAGTATTTCAGTATCATCCGACATCACGAACATGTGTAAAAACTCTTCCTATCTCACATGGCACAGCATGGTTAAACACGCCAAGAATTGTGTCGTGTCAGACCGTATTCTGTCGTGCAGTGTCGTATGGTGTATAACATTACAGTAATATAGAATTATCTTGGTTTGGGGCTGATTATTGTATTACCATGTCGGGAAAGTGGGTTTTCAAACACTGAGAATAGTTCCTAAAACATAATATATTCACTCCTATGACCCATAACGTGCTTTATAATTATAAGTCTCAAAAATTCCCGTTTAAGCTTTGTTTCAATTTTATTAAACTTCAAGATCTTGAACTTTACTATTAAAGTATTTATTTAAACAGTACATACTTCATGGTTAAAAGGCGTAAGGGTATTTTTCGTAACGTTATTAATAGTTTTTTCGTTCTCTTCGATTATTTATCCAAAAGATTTTTGGATTGATTAAACCTTTAAAATGCTTTTAAATATAAATGACGTTATTTTGATTAAAGTTTGTCTTGAGTATCACAAGAGCTGCAAAAAATGTCATTGATTGGTTTTAAAATCTCATTAAATGTTATTACGGAGACACATAAAAAAAACCTAGTTCAAATTGGGAGACCTATTGTAATATCTTTAATGATAAACCTTTGCTCTAAAATTAACACTGTTTTTGATCTTTTTATAAAAAATTTTGCTGAACAAAACTTATTTTAATGTTTATTGAAATTTATATTATTTATTATTCAAGCTTCAATGAACTTCAATAAATATTTCCAAATTGTGTTTATTTAAAAACCTTAATGCCCGCTTCGGTGGTTGAATGGTCTAAGGCGTCACTCTCGCAAAATACTGTACTGCCAATGAGAGGGAAATCAAAGCTCGATTTACAGTCAGGTGTATTCACTCAAGGTGGTTTTTCATAAAATGAATATTCAGTCTCCCTCCACTTAAGTTCAAGTACACTTCCTCTAAATCCAACCTTCCTCTTCAATAACACATATGCGTAACTAGTACATATGGATATAATCTTAACGGGTAGGGAGATGCGATGCTTAAAATATGGAAAGTTCCAAAAACATTTATTTTACAACTAAAGTTTGTTTGTTAATAGAGTAAAAATGGTTTCCCCAATGAAGAAATAAAATTACAAAAGTCAAACAAAGCACACCTTAACCCCCTTAAACTTGTGAATTAATGTGTAAGCCCATCACATAGCACCTTATATTTGTAGCATAAAGCCGGTCTATCGTTTTTGTTCGTAGTCCAGAAATTAAGTGGCCAATGACAGTGGATGCATAGGGTTGAAATGTCAATAGAAGTAAACTCAAGCGTTATAATAAAATGAAAAGTGTTTTTTTAGCACCGTGTATTTCTACTCGTTCTTGTTAAACGCTTATGTACTAATTATGTTAATGGCTTTAGGTAATAGGCAAACTATATCTATAGAAATTGTACCCAAATTTGCGTGGAGAGAGTGGAAAACAATTTTGGAAAAAACCACTCTCAGTACACCTGACCGAAATTCAAACGCTGATCTCCCCGTCATCGTCAGTCTAGTCTACTACAAGAGTAGCGCGTTAGACCACGTGACCACCGAAGTGGCTATGGAAAAATATTGATCGCTATACAAGAAGGCCTACACATGAAACCTTTTCTTAAGTTTACGAGATTAGAAGATATCGAAGGAATACAATACAATGCTTGCATCTAGCAAGTACGTCTTAATATATGCCTATTTGTATTTAATATCTTCTAACAAACCCAAGCGCAAATTGCTCAGTACTTAGGTAAAAATAAAAAAAGTTAAATAAAAACTGTTAATCAATATTTTTCTCGAATGAATAAAGCTAAAAGAGGTGTAAATTTTAGTTTTAAGGAATCTTTATTTAAAAACGGAACATTTATAACATATACATGAAAAATTCATATTTACAAAGTGTTTGAGAAAATTTCAGTATACACATCAACCAAAATTGTTCGTTACAATTTTGCCCCATAGCCCCAATGGTTTAAGAAATTAATCTGAGGAGGATGGGTGGACCGGATGAGGTTAAGGGGGGGAGGGGTTCACTTTGTTTAAGGTCCTAAAGGATACCCCCACCCAAAGCTGGGCCCCAAAGACCCAGCGGTTCTAATCGTGCGTTGGGAGGAGGGTGGTGGTTGGGGAGGATATGTTGTCAGAGGAGGTGACCTTTTAAAATTCTGGCAAAAAAATGTTGTAATTTTTATAGTGGTTGCACATCTTCAAGTCAACACAATTTTACTAAAAGCGTGTAAACCAACCGGTTAGTAAGACGCGGTGATAAATAATAATAATAATAATAATAATATGTCTATTAAAGTCCTCATAGGTCATTTAAACCCATTAAATAAGTCGAGTTTGGGTCTGACAAGAATATATTACAATCTCGTATTATAAAGAGGGATTTCTAATGAATGTATCCTGAGCATATAAATGTTTGTAGTAGTATATTACTATTATTATAGTTAAAATTTAAATCAAAATTATGTTTGTAAATTTCATTTATATTTACAAGAAATCTCGGGTTTTCTTTCATGATTTGGCAGGCCCTCTGCACATGGGGTGCCATATCAATGTGAGTTCTTGGAGTTAGGTCTTCATACCAAAAATAAACTATTTTACATTGTGTTTTAATGTTCTGACATTTATCAAAACTAATCGTGATAATCTGTTGTAATATATATAGTAAACTCCTTACAATCAACAAACTAACACATCCAAAACCAGTATTTAGTCTAACACCTATATCTTTAAAAATAAGAAACGTGGTAAGCCTATATAGAAATAGTTACTATCACGGCCAGCATCATTTTAAATTTGGCTTCCCTAAATTATTTGTATTTATATATTTTTAAACATGAATTATTTAAAGATTTCATCTATATGGTAGATATTTAGGATGTTAGTTTACAAGAATTTCACCTTGGACAAAGTGTGTATAAACAACAGTGATAAATTAGAGTCTATCATTCGAAATTCGAACTTCAAACTTCCCCTTACCAGTAATCCAGTTAATTACACACCTGACACCTTAAACAACGTGACTGATTATGCGAGTTGAAGAATAATTGTGGTCAACAGCTCTAACCACTAAGGGCCAGTTTCATAGTCAGATTTAGTACGCCTCAAGTGCGAGTCGATACTAAACACAGGACGACACCTACCTAGACCAAAATGTAATGGGCCAGTTTCGCATATGAAACTGGCCCATTCCATTCAATTCCAGGTAGGTGACGTCTTGTATTTAGTATAGCGCCGCACTTGAGGCGTACTAAATCTGACTATGAAACTGGCCCTAATACATGAAGGTGAAAGATTAAGTGACTAGTTCAGGGATGGGGAACCCGCAACCTTTAGGCCACATTTGACCTTTTGAGGGGTCCGGTGCGGCCTTTTCGCATATTCTGTCAATGATGTCTTTTCGTCGTTTATAAATTATGCATTTTCAAACTCAAATGGTATTCCTATAATATATTAAAATGAAATGTTTTATTAACTGTTGAGATTCTTAGTTTGTATAGCGATATTATTGAGTGTTTTTATATTATATTTTATAATCCTTTAATCCATTTTGATATATATATATATATATATTACAATTGAATTTTAAAATAAACCAAAATTTATGGAGGAAAAAAATGAGAAAAGGCGAAAAAAATATTTATTTCAATATTTTATCATTTATATAGTCTTATTAAATAGGTGTCCCTCTATAAATATAGCCTATAAAAAATTAAATATAAAATTTGAAATTTGTCCTCATTAAAGAAAAAGGAAAAAGTGTATGTTAAAAGCCGTTTGTTTGTACCTTTATGGGTTACTAAAAATACATTATCTTATATTTAGGTAGGATAATTCTTTATAATGCTGGCAAAATGTACTGTACATGAAGTGTGTGGCCTATTAAAGAAACAGTGAAGGGACACGTAGCCTTCCAATGTCAAAAGGTTTCCCACCCCTCGACTAGCTCATTTCTATAATATATCAGGATTTTTGTTCTAAATTCACATTTTATCGGGGACTTTTGACAGAAAACTGTCATCATGACTCTGCATATAAATTCTAAGGAATCGCCATGGAATTAGTTAAGTTTAAAATGCTATCAAGACCAAAATAATATATAAGTATTTTCCTCTCTCTAATATAAGCATAATCGCTTACTGGGATAAGCTCATTTTAATTCTCAGCCCTTCGCAATCACATAAATAGTAAATAAAGAAAAAAAAGGAATAGGCCTGTATTATGTAAACAGCATGTTATCAATTATCATTAAACTTTTGAGAAAAAAAAGCAGTTATTTCATTAATGACTAGCATCAGTTTTACACAAAAAGTTTTTTTTAACTTCTTTTATGAGGAAAAAAAAGTTTTCCCTTGTTTGGCCTACATAAACCACAGAAGGTTTCTTTTTTTCTTTTTTTAATGGTGTGTATTCTTTTTTTTTTTTTTAATCTCTTGCTCGTGGTGTGGGTGTCCGTCTGTCTATCTGCCTGTCTGTCTGTCTATCATACTGAAGGCCGTCTAGTAAAGGGCTCCGCGAAGTTCTATTCTTCAGTAAACCAAACGAGAAAGGCATTATGAAATATTCATGAGTATGTCTCAAAATCAACGGCTAGTTCCGAAGGGCAAGGGGGAACTCACTACAGTAAGTTCCTTACTTATATACCACTTGTAATTTAGATATTGTTATGTAGGCTTACATAAAGCCTACGTAAATACAGCAGGGAATGTAGATTAATAATCTATTATTAATTTTGATTATCGGTGAAGTTTGGATGTTGACAATCGACTAGGAATAGGAGGGATGCATTGTGCCCATCAAAATTTGAATTAGTCGGGAAAATGTTACTGGTACTGACCCAAATTCTAAGAGAGAACCACTACCTATATGTAAGTTACTCATTATAGTATATATTTTAAATACTGGATTTATCACTGTGATACGAGATATAAATATTTTCCTAATAAGTTTTTCTGTTATTGTGAATATCTAATTTTTACTTTTTCTAGAGACATTATTTATGTTGAGAGTGATATAATAAATAAATGTACAGTACAATATTATTTAATTATTCCTTTATACATTTGGAGTACAACAAATATGTCGTAGAAAAAACTTATTTTGGTTATGAGGGAGAGAGATTAATTATCATGATAGTACTATCCAAAGATTTTTATAGTGATACCCAATTTTGAAATAATTTCCTGATATATATTTTTTGTGAAGTAATAGCATGTCAACAACAAATTCACACTCATAACCCAATATCCTCCTAAGCCAAAACATTTCCGGTGTTAACATTTATGCAGATTTTTTAGAAGTACAACTTTAGAAACAACATATATAAAAATAACTTATTCAGATTCTAAGGAAAACTTGTACTTTGCCTTAGTAGATAGCTTTGAGGCACTGTTCTTCAGTTCTTAAGAAGCCACTCCATCGCACCAATGATTCTCACTACTCACATGGCCTGTATGCATTTTAATTACGCTAATGTGTTAGTACATCATTAATGCAGAATTTAGAGGAAAAGTACTCGCATTTACGAGGAGATAGAATGTGAAACCATTTAGGGAAATACATTATCAGTATCCGGTTCAGTGGTAGAACGGTCTAAGGCGTCACAGCATGATCGGGGAGCAGGATATCGGAGTTTCAAACTCGGTCGGGTCTACTAGGGATGGTTTTTCCTAAATGGTTTCCCACTTTCCCTTCACGCAGATGTGGGAAGATCAACTCTAAAATGCTTTCTTCCTCATCTCTACCCTATTATAGTAATTATCATATATGTGTGCAAATTTAGCAGGTAATAGAACACTGTGATAAAAAATATATATATACTCCATTCACGGTAGAAATTACTCTCTGAAAGGTCTTTTTTCCTACCAATATCCTACTATATATAAGATTTCTGGTAGGGAAAAAGGTCTTTCAGAAAAAAATTCGTACGTTGAACAGACATATTATATTCTAAGTACACCTGGCTGGAATTTGAACCTGGACTTTTGCGTCACATTAAAAGCATGATATATAAACATGACGTTTATTCCACGTGCCCACGGACGTGGGTAACCACCACTTGTGAGAGAGACTGTTCTAAATCCCGTTAATGTCAAATTTTAATTTTAACGTAGAACTGAATCAGGTAGAGTAAACGTGAGTCATATTTATCCATGTGGTCTACCGCAAGAGTAGTTACAATTGCACTAAAGTGTCTATAAACAGTAATACCGAGTTAATAAAGAGTATTTTGCAGGAACTTGAAACGAATTCTCTGTGACCTCATTATTAATGTGTTCTTCAAACCATCGATAATATCCTCGATTAAACTTGCACTCGTTCTCAAAAACTAATGACTTACATCAATAGATTGTTGATTATAATGAGATTAACTTAGTACATAACTTTCTTGTTTAATAGTCGTAGACGTTCATGACGTACCTTGAAAGTTAACAAAAATATTTATTCAAAGGAAGGAATTTTGCATTCTGATCATGGACCTTGTAGCATGTAAAACCACCGGTTTAACATGTACAAAAAATAAGTAGTACGGAACTCTGCACGGACTTTATCACTCTATTATTTAAAAATGGAGATATTTACTCAAAACTCGTAATATATGTGAAACGAAATAATATACACTATCAAACCCAAGCATAAGTGACACTATACTTATGTAAAACATTTTTTGAGTCCTGGTTTTAAATTTTATAATTTTATTTTTAACTCTAAAACACTAGGATGAGTGAAAGTTCACCCAGGAAAATTTTTGAACGGCTGCCAATTGTTGGCTGCCCTACCAACCAACTTGTCACTCAAGGTAGTTTCCTATAATCCATTGATGAGTGAAACTGTAGTTTGAGTTTATTTGTGTCCGTTTTTGTTATTTCTGTTCTGAGTGGTGTTGGGTGAAAATTCACCCATCCTAGTGATAGTGATAGTTTTTTTTTTACTATTTTCAAGTAGATAAAAAATATTTCTATCCAAATAGTGGGTTTATTTTTATTTATTTCATTAACTTTGAGTGAAATTTGACTTTCATTTCTTAGTTTAGTCTTTTATTTCATATGAAAAGTATACAAATTGTCTTCAAAACTTAGTCAAGCTGAAATTTTGAATACATTGTTCGAAGAGGAGCTAAATCTTGAGAATGAGGACTCAAATGAAGAAGAGCCCTCACATTTCGTAGATCTTGAAGGGGATCATGTATGGGAAGATGTCGTGGAGGAGGATGAACAGGATGATTCAGACAATGATAAGGATTATATTCCTGCTGACTCGTCGTCATCGTCTGATGAAGAAACTGGGCCTGCCACTAAGAAATAAAACAATCAGAGGACAACGAGTCAACTCCTGGACTACCACAGAAACAGTAAAAAAAGGACGAGTACCAGAAAGGAACATAAAAAGATAAGTTCCAGGTCCAGTTGGTGAAGCACGAATGTGTGCCAGCAAAATAGCAAGTTGGTCTCTATTTTTCTGTGAAGAAATGCTGGAGAAGATTGTGATGTACACGAACCTGGAGATGGCTACACAAAGAGTTAAATATCACTGGATTGTTAATATCGATCTGCTTGAAATAAAGGCTTTCATCGAGATTTTGTGTGAATATATATATATATGGGCTGCCAAACATAACAATCACACATCAGCAAAGTTTATGTAGGGAAGTTTTGGCAGTCAAATATTCTCCTCAATCATGCCTCTTGAACGTTTCATGTTAATTATAAACTGTCTTCGTTTCGAGGACAAAAAAACGAGACATGAACGTTAAGTTAACAATCCATTCACTCATATCCGATTGCTATGGGATACATTCATAACAGCCTGCATTAAACACTACCGGCCATATGTTGAAGTCATTGGAACTCCAGCAGATGAGCCGGTACCTGCTGCTTGAACCAGTACATCTACGTAAGGACGGTGTCTTTTGTGTCCTTCAAGGCAGGACAAGAAATATTCGGTTAAATGTGCTAAGTGTCAGTCATTCTTCTGTGGAAAACACAGGGAAAATGCTTGCAAACGATGCAAATGAACTGATAGTGATATGGAACTGTGAAAACCACAAACAAAGGTTATTTTAGTTTATTGTCTTTATAATAAAAATAGTTATTATCATTAATATAATCATGTTTCATTTTAAAAATAAATTTTGAAAAAAAATAACAGTTTTTTAATGGTATGGAAAAGGCAGAATTTTTTGTAAAATGTTTAGCAAAAAAAAACACATTAAAATAATTAACATTAATTTTGAAATTTTTCAGTTTTTTTAAACTTAAACATTTGTACAGGTTGTTCTCCCATCCTAGAAAGTCCCTAATCTAAGCCAAGGGGAAGCAGATAAATACTAGTTAAGAAAATAAAAAATTAACTTTTGGGTGAAAATTCACCCATCCTAGTATTGGGAGGTAAAAAAAAGAGCCTAGGGTTCTAGGGTTAAAGAATTTCTGTCCTCGTTTGTATGTTTGGACCGATAGAAAAGATCAAAATTGGGTTAACAAGGGTCAACATTTCATATTAAAATTTCGACTTCCTGTTAAAGCTCTCGACATTTTATTAGGTGTTGCACATCTTCATGTCATCGCATTGCTATTAAATTCTTCATTTATAAATTTTGACCAATAAAAAATGTAAATATTGACTATTGAGTCAAAAAGGAGGATAGATAATTGGTGTACAAACATTTCTCCTAAGAGGTTTGGGGAAAAATAACATAAACTTTTTGAGAGACTTACATATATTTAATTACACTATGGCATTGGTGAATTATTGCGTTAAAATTTAAGTAGTGTCTCTTTACAACAAAAGCTCACAAAATTG
>CABFWB010000015.1:319173-338847 GCA_902151455.1 Timema bartmani | reverse complement strand
GGGGGGTCACGAGACGTCGACATACATCAACATTTCAGGCTAGATTTTTTTTTTACGGTCGCAATACTTTACCTTTAGTGTTAGAAAAGTTAAAAAAATATATAAATTTTCCTATAGCTTGAAAGTTTTTGGTTTTATAAAATTATGAATCGAATAAAATATTTGTATAATAAATATATCTACATATTTGTAACGATAAGTAATTTGATATTTCAAAGAGTTACGGAGATATGATATAAAATATTAAATTACCCATCAGACCGGAGCCCTTAAGGTCACTTTACCGAAATATTGAGAGTAGCCATTTTGTTTTGAATATTTATAATTTTTTGAAATTAAATTCAATCAAAATCGTTTAAGCCAATTTTGAGAAAATCAATTATTTTTTTCTTAATGCCCACCACCCTTAATTTTAGTGTTAGATATACAATAATAAAAACCCTCTGGGCTACCCTATGAAAACCCTAAGTTACAAGTTTTAGCCAAATCGGTGAAATAGTTTAGGCTCTAGTTGGAGGTACAGACAGACAGACAGACAGACGGAAATCTAAAAACTACTTTTTCGGATTCAGGGGGCGGGGGGGTCATGAAACGTCGAGATTCATCAAAATCTCAAGTTCTATTTTTTTGACGATCACAATACTTTTTCTGCCTGTAATATAGCGTGAAAGAAAAATACCATAAATATATTTAACACAATGATTACAAGTTCTAATATTTTCAAATAATATGTGAAAGGTGCTAGCTCACTGTGGATTTATGTTACCGGGATACGCCAAAGCTCCAGGCAAGTTGCCCCAGTTGACCGGGCTGGCACCACCAGCAAAATCAGGCCACGCTTCCAAAAAAAGGCAGATAATATTCTTTGGGCGCCACAACAACAAAGAGTGCTAGTAGTTACTCAGCGCAATTTCGCCACATAACCCCCTTTCCCTCTTAAATGTTTGGATGCTAACATGTCCCCGAGTTCGTCAGTTCCGTAACTATATAAGCGTCATGCCTCGCTTCACATAATAGGCGTTAGCCACTCTAAGATTAAACAAGGCTCTAAGACGCGACGGTATCAATAAAGGGGTCCTCAGAAAGCTGTCCTTGGAAGCGATTAACTTCCTCGTGGAGTTATTCAACGCCGTCCTGCTCCTGAGACACTTCCCCGAGCTCTGGAAGCACGCCAACGTCCTCTGCTTTCATAAACTGGGTAAGGACCAGGCCTATCTTCGTCTTACCTACCGATCAGCTTGCTAAACTGTTTGGGCAAGTTGTTCGAGAGACTTATATTGACAATCATCCTCAGACACCCACTCTGAAACGCCTGCATCCTCCTCATATACGTGTCCACCAGGTGGCCCCAAGTGGGACACGCATAGTCGAGGAACAGTCTGAGCAACTGCTTGTACAGAGTCAGACAAGACTGACCCGACATGTTCACGAGGCGGGCATTTTGGTTGACGAGCAGTTCGGCTTTTAGGTGGGACATGCTACGTCTCACCAACTTGTCCGGCTCATGGAGCAGGTCACGAGCAGCTCCTATATCAACAGGCTGACTGGTGCTGTCTTCCTCGACGTGGCAAAGGCCTTCGACCATGTTTGGCATGAAGGTCTCCTTTTCCTGAGCCTGCCCTTCTACCTACTTAAGGTTGTAAAATCTTATCCATCTCACTGCACCTTCTCCACTACTTTTGGGGACGCCACTTCCCAAGTCAGAAGCATCCGGGCTGGAGTGCCACAGGGTTACCTCGTGGGCCCGGTGCTCTTCAGTCTGTATGTGAACGACATTCCTAAAGCCCCAAACACCAAGTTGGCACTGTATGTGGACGACTTGGCTCTAGTAGCGGAGTCATGGTGAGGACAGCTAGTGGAGAGGCGACTCCAGACACACCTGACGCATTTGGAGGGGTGACTGACCACCTGGAGGACCAGTATTAACGTGGATAAGAGCACAGCAGTGCTATTCACATGGAAAAGAAAGTTATACAGGCCGGCCTCCCTCCAGCTGTTCGGAAGGCAGATCATATGGGTGAGCAGTGCTAAGTACATGGGACTTACGCTGGACACCAAACTGACCTGGCGACTACACTACACTGAGAGACTGAACAAGGTGTGGCAAAGGCTGGGAGTCCTAGGCTCACTGCTTAAGAGGCATAGCGCCCTGTCTACAAGGAACGGTCTGACACTGTACAAGCAGTTGCTCAGACTGATCCTTGACTATGCGTGTCCCGCTTGGGGCCACCTGGCGGACACGTATATGAGGAGGATGCAGGCATTCCAGAGCAAGTGTCTGAGGATGATTGTGGACGCACCTAGGTATGTTCGGAACGAGACTCTGCATCGTGACCTGGATATGCCAACCATCAAAGACCATTTCCGGAAGTTGGCGCAGTCCTTCTACGACAGACTTCCCGGTGCCCCCAATCCTCTTATCCAGGGGCTTGAGAATTACGTCATCGACCCCGGAGGGTGCCATTGATGTCCCAAAGCCCTGCTTGGATAAGCGAGATGTATCAAACAGTGGTTTGGGAGGCTCTCACCCAGACCCCCATAGAGTAATGTCTCCGCACGTAACTCTATAAACCTTTATTCGGTTTCCCAACATACTTTTTGTTTTCCCCCACCAATATTAATAATATGTTTTCTTTGTTTCAGAAACTTCGCGAAACGCGACAACCCGTCTGTTAGATTCCGAAACCATACGGTGTGACCAATTGGTCGGTACGTTTTGGAACTTGCTCTCGTGTTCCCCTTCAGGGTGCATCAAAGCATGCTAATATGATGTGTGATGTGTCACATAATATATTCTATTGTATCAATTCGATGGAGGAAGAACTTGGACGTAAACCTACAATGTCGAAGAATATACGAGTGACTACGATGTGTCAGGCGACTGTATCACCACCCCGTCGTAGAGGAAGCCTCTTCTGAGACTTTAAGTATCTACAATTTAGAATCTGGATTAAATTCTAAACTCCTCTTAGCTATGTTCATAAGACATAGTTTTTCAGTCAGAATGTCTGATTTTATTTGCTATGCCAATAATGCTTAGTTTTAAATGTTATTCATAACTCCTCTTTTCTATGTCAATCAGACATAAGTTTTATGTGTCAGAATGTCTGCCTGTATTAACTATGTCCTTCAGACATAAGTTTTTGTGTCAGAATGTCTGACTTTATTATCTATGTCCATCAGGCATAAGTTTTTTTGTCAGGATGTCTGACTTTATTTTCTATATCCATCAGACATAGTTTTGAATGTTAGTCTTAACGCTCTTTTTCTATGTACATAAGACATGTCAAAATTATGACATGCTTTCCTGTGCCCATATGGCGTAGTTTAGAATTAAAGGTTTAATGCTTTATTTATCATGGACCATACGACTTTAATTACTATATCAGTGTGTATGACTTCTTTGTATATGTCCTTAGGACATAGTTTTATATATTAGGGAGTAATAATGACTCCCTAAGTGATATGACCATGTTTAGGATCACTTTATGGCGGAAA
Source organism: Timema bartmani (assembly GCA_902151455.1). Classification (NCBI taxonomy): domain Eukaryota; kingdom Metazoa; phylum Arthropoda; class Insecta; order Phasmatodea; family Timematidae; genus Timema; species Timema bartmani. Next base: position 335,349 of record CABFWB010000015.1, on the reverse strand, counting down.
TCAGGTTATCTGACGTTTTCTTTAATGACCTAGTTAGGTCAGGTACAAATAGCAGTCACTATTATCTCTTTTTAGTGTATCTACTTAGGGTGCGCAACCTGTGGGAGCACTACTAGTTGGTAGTAGTGGCCCACGGGAATAGTGTTTTGTCTCCGGCCCTTGTAGGAGTCGTTTGTATCAAGTTATACTAATATTGTTTGTACTAATTATTGTGTGCCCTAGTAATGGGTGGAAGTATAACCATTCTATTGGATGTACAGGCAGTACTTATTAGGAATTTACCGGCCATATAATGTTAACCGTGTAGATGCATGATTGCTCGCCATTTACCATTTGTAAATTGCTGGTTCCTTTTCAAGGGAATTAACCGTAGGCTTTCGTAAGTCTTTAAGAAGTTAACTCAAGCTAGCTAGCTATATGTCTATCTTCATAGTAGCTCTATAAAATTATTATTAAATACCCCTTGTTTTCATTCACTATAATTTCACTGCTAATCATGAACAGATCTTTCAGGTCTTAGTCTGGTATTAGCTAGGCTGGACTATCGTCATGTATTGGGGCTTAATCTTATATTATTATTTATTCCCTATCTTTGACTGCCGCTATGTTGAGGCAGACGCTCCTTCATAAGAGAATGGGCGTTGATCCTCATTTTAAGAGTTACTAAACTAATCTATAATATATTATAACTTACTTCTGTTAGTTCCTTGTCACCAAGGTCTTTATTTCTATTCTTGGCTATCGTGAAGTTTACGGCTATGATAACTGAATAAAGCTATCTTTAATAACAATGGACTGTTTGATCTAAAATGTATTTAAAACGTATATAATTCAATTTCTCTTGTTTACATTTAATTAAACTGATTTGTTAAATTTATATATTTCTCTTATGTCTCATCCTTCCCAAAACTTCCTTATTTAACTTTGTTTGTAATTGTAATCGTAACTTCTTCTACTTGATAGCAAAAGCGAGGATTCAACCTGAATATTACTATTTCTACTAAATAATCGATCATTAATTATTCACATGATCAGAGTAGAACGTGTGGCTACATTATTTAGGACATTAAATAAACGTATTCAGTTTAGATGGTTCCATGCAAGACGAGTGACCGTAGGTTATGATAACTAATTACTAAATATTCAAGCTCTAGCTAGAGCCAAAAGTTCAAGGTGAAATTATTATTTAAATCATGGTACAATAGTATGCATGTGTTTATAAAGTGTACTTCAAAATTCCCCAAGAACATTAAATATCATCTGACCATGAGCTTTAACTAAAACTATATCATTGAGCATTCATGTGAACAAGTTCTAATGAATAAAAATACCTCGCAATTATTTAACTATTTTAAATAAGGTACAGGTATTATTTTAATGTACTATTATAATGTTGAAAACTTATGTTAAATAAACTAAGCATATAACAGTTTTCAAGCTCATGACCACTGTAAATTTAGCTAAGTGTCAGAGAGCTTGACAATAGCTCAGGAGTACTGGGGGTTGTAATTTACATTCGTTTTATTTACCTACCCTTCCTTTTTTTGCGGATACTAGTGCATTACAGTAAGTTTTAAAACTGTTTTTTTTAATATTTCTGGAGTTCAAAAGAGCTGTTTCCTATACACAAGTCTGAATACAGTTTTAAAGTGTTTCGGGACAAGAAAAAATTCTTAAAACAGATTTAAAATAAAATCTTACCCTTGGGCATGTACCATATTTCTTAAGTAGGCCCAGTGTCATGTGAATATTTGCCTTAAGTGATATGCATACACTTGCTATGGTCATTTAACTAATATGTTCACCTAATATATTATTTCTAATAAATCATATTTGTGTACCAATTTAAATAAGGCATCTTCTTTTTTGCTTCTAGAAATATGGCAGAACTGATTATAAGCCGCATTTATTCATCAGGACTCTAAAATAAAGTATAGTATTTTTAATGTATTTCAAGAATATTTGTTTTTATTTTCAAAAGGTGTCTTAGGTGAATCGGCCTATTTTTAGTGACTTTCAACAAATACTTAAGCATGTTACAAGAACCCACTTTGGTGGCCGAATGGTCTAAGTAAGGCAGGGTAGGTTATTCATCCCGATGGCGCACTCTGATTATCAGCTTGCACCACACACCTAAGGTATATTTAGTAATCCTATCAACTTAATACAGGCCTAGAAACAACACAATTATTTTCAATCCCTTTATATAAACTGTATTTTTTATGTTTGTAGAATCATTCAAATTTTACCGCCAAAATAAATATAATTAATCCCCCAATTATATATTATTAAACATGCACACACGCACACGTTCACAAAACCACATATTACGAAATGTAACCATGAAAAGATTTATATTTGAATTATTAGTTATTTCCCATCTGCCACCAAGGGTTTTTCTCTAAACTTCCTTCAGGATACTGTGAGGGCCACATTTTCAGTGAGCGTGGGCCTTATTTGGCCCATGGGCTGGCAATTTGACTACAATATACTAGAGCATCACTCTTACGATGTACTAGACCTATGATAGTGGTGAGATATTGGTTCAATACTCAGTTGTATATATTAAATATTTTTGCCTCAAAAGGGTTTACTATTCCACGAAAATTCGGATTCATTCCCTCTAAAATATAACGTATACGTTCCAAGCCTAAAAGTGTAAATATACCGGTAACCCGAGCGGTTAGCAGGACGTGAAGAACAAAAAATGTATAAATAAATACACCAGCTGCGTGAGTCACAAACTGAGTTTTGTATATACAACTCATCACACTGACACCTGCACAATCAAAGCAGGAAGAATGATTTACATTTTCACAAACTTTATTGAACACTGACGTGGAAAGGAAGTGTGTCTTAGTATCAGTGGCGTCTCGTGGAGAGTTGTCATATCTTGTTTAAATTGTGTCTGTGATTATGTATTAAGACAAATAGATAAATTGTACCATAAAAAGGAAGATAATTCAGCACTTAACGCCTTAGACTACATGACCACCAGTGTGGGTAGCTCCAAAAGAGCGAAATCTAAAAAGATGAAATCTTGCATGAGTAGTTTTGGAACCCACTTTGGTGGCCGCATGGTCTAAGGCGCTACTCTCGCTATTGAATAAACTGCCGAAGACGGGGAGATTTGGGTTCGATTCCAGTTGGGTGTAGTAATAATAATAATATTTAGCACCACGTCTTACTATCCGTTCGGGTTATACGCTTAAGTACTAATTACTCTAGTGGATTAGGAATTGGGAGGGTTGAATTTTAGAGGAAGTGAACCCGCATTTGCGTGGGGGGAGAGTGGAAAACCATTTAGGAAAAAAAAACCAGTTCACCCGACCGAGATTCGAACCTCGATCTACCCGTCCTCGGCGGTCGAGCTCAACACGACTAGCGCGTTATCCAACTACGCCACCGAGGCGGGTCAGTCGGGTGTACTAAGGGTGGTTTACCCTAAACAATTTTCCCCTCTCTATCTCTCTTCACGCAAATGTGGGTACACTTCCGATAAATTCAACCTTACTCATACCTAGCCCATTAGTGTAATTAGTACATAATCGTATAACCCAAATGGGTAGTAAGACGCTGGGATTAAAGAAAAATTGCGAGGTTTTTATTAAATTATCTTGGAAGCTTGGAGTCTGAAATACAACGCCTTAGCTCATTACAGTAAGAAGTATAACCCGAACGAGTAGTAGGACGCAGTGCTAAGAAAGGAAAGATCTCCATCCTGTTCATGATCTTGATCATACTGAAGACTTAATAGAAACAAATTGATGTATCGGTACAAAGTGTAAATGAAAAAATATACATAATTTAAGGAAACAGTATAAGGAGGATGAGTTTTAATAAAAGTGCTATAATTACTATAGAGAAATGTGAGAATATCTATCTGGAAAAAATCAACCTTGAGGAAATCATTTAAGAAGGAATTCAGGACTCTCAAGTTGAAGAAGTTAGGTTTAATTATTTGTTTCATTTATCTTAAAGATTATTATTTCTTTCTAAATATCTCAATCAATATGATCATTTTTGGGTATGTATTTTAATATAATAAAGAAAGAGATCAAATGCAAAAAACGAATCCATCCAATTTTTCAGTAAAGGCGTCATCTAAAAGAAACCTTATGTTAATGTGATCTATAGTGTTTATATAGAATGTCCATAAATTATCCACCACCATTATAATCTATATTAATAGAACGAAGAGTTTTTCTGACTGTCATAAACGTTGTGCAATATCTACCCAATGCAGAGGTGTGAGATTTGACCATTATTAGCCCCCATACATAAACATTTGCACCTCCAGGCCAGAAATTTAAAAGTTTGATTTTATTATTTTAAATAAATAAAACAAAAAAGAATAGATTTATTAACGTCACGAGATGAATTTAGTCTTGCTACATTTAATACAATTGTGCAATGCGGGTTGCCTGTGCACGAACATGTGCACCTGGAAGCCGGAATTATAAGATTTTTATTTGATTTTTTTCTATTTATAACCCTTTTTAGCCTTTGTATTTTCTAACTCTCTTTTTCATCAATTTTAACCTTTCTACCCTTTTTCACTTTTTGCACTTTTTATAACCTTCGTGCTGTTTTGCCCTTTTGGCACTTTATACACTATTTATCCCTTTTATCCCTTTAATGCCTTTTAGCCTTTTAGCCTTTATAACAATCTTAAGCTTATTTTGTTTACGTTGATTCCTTTTTACCCTTCTCCCTTCTATGCGTTTTGCTCTCTACTGCATGTTTGGACTTTTTGTTCTTTTCTCTATTTTTGCCATATTTGCCTTTTTCAACATCCCCTTTTTTGACCCATTTTCCCTTAAAATCTTTGTTCTTTTTACCCTTTTAACACTTTTAATCATAATTACATATTTAAACCTTTTTACTTAACATTTTTACCCCTTTTATAAAAATAATTTGATAATATTTGCTTTCTATACTTTTTCCACTAACACCCTTTTTGCTTTTTTTTGTAAATTTTAAACCTTTTTAAATATATGTAATACTTTTACCAATAAATATATATTTCATTATAAGCCGGGTACTTAATATAAAAGGGTGTAAAAAGTGCAAAAAGTGTATGAAGGGTAAGATGTAAATATTATACAAACAATTTGAAAAAAATAGTCAAAAGGGAGAGCACAAACGTTAAAATTTTAAAAGGAATAAAACTTATTAAAATGATGAAAAGGGAACTAAACGGCAATAAGTTTAATAAGGGCAAAAAGGCCAGAGGAGAAAAAATTGCCAAAAGATTGGATAAAAAAAATAAGAGTGCATCGGATAAAATGGTAAATATTGTTTAAAGGGTAAACGGGGTAAATAGATTAAATGGAGTAAAAAGCGTAAACGTTTTGGGTAAACGGGGTAAAAGGTTTTAATAAGGTAAATGGTATAAAAAAATGAAAAAAAAAGATTAGATATAATTTGTAGGCTTTTTACCCTAAAAAAATACTTTTTCTCCTTTTATTACCCATTGTCCTTTTTTACCCTTTCAATCCTTTTCTACAATTTTTACTCTTTCCACCGATCGTTTACTATAGTTACGTTTTTCCATTTTTCCCACTTTTTACACATTTTTTAGCCTTTTTTATTCTTTTCACCCTGAAGTATTTCTCCTAGTCAACACCGGGCATTTCAACTCTAGTCGTCAATAAATTAGTTTAATTTAGGAGCTATATTAAAATGGTTTTAGTTATTTAGTTACTCAAGTCAAGACGTTTCTGTAATAAGTTTACTACCACGGATCAGTCAATACTTCAGTAAACTTCAATTGTTGTTTATTAGCACCAGGTCTACTACCCTTTCGGGCTATACGCTTATTAACTGATTACCTTAATTGTTTTAGGGATTATAAAAGTTATATTTAGAGGAAGTTTACCCTGATTTGCTTAGAGGGAAAATGGAAAGCCAATTTGGAAAAACCACCTTCAGTACATCCGAACAAGGTTTGAACATTGATCTTCCCCTCATCAGCAGTCTAGTCTACTGCGAAAGTAGCGCGTTAAGCCATGCGGCCACCGAAGCGTGTAAACTACAGTTAATTTTCTAAACCAGTTTTAGCATTTATCCTAAAATAATGTTTTTATGAATTGATCACAATAGTGTGAAAAACGTATGGGCACCCCGTATATTAAATATATTCCATTGTATTTCAAATCAATTCATATAATATTGATTGGAAAGTTCCTTCCTGTGAGTGGTACCAGGCATTACATGTTTGGTCGATATACCATATTTAAGGCCATTCAACAAGAAATCATCTCTGAGAATGAGAGAGACTTTGTGAGGCTATAATATTTTGGAAGTGATTGTAACATAGCGAGGCCAGAGTGGGGGGCGGGCGTGGGGGCTAGTGGAGTTGAATATACAACACGGGGCTGTTGTGCTAGAGCTTATTTTTACATATTTGTAAAACACCTTCAGAAGGAATAGTCGCTTCTCTTCCCTACATTTACCAACAATGTCAATGTTCTATTTTCAACTGGTCCCTCTGTAATTTTTGAACCGGAGTGTTTAACTTTGATCTGACTGTCCCAGGGAGTCAGCACTCCAGTTCACCAAAATACGTACGCTTTCACATTTTAAAATAATCTACATAATATGAAGCTTTCTGAGACGTATTTATTGTATTGTAAACTAGATTTAATATATGTGGTTGTACGGAATTATATTTGAATAACTAAGCACTTTAATTAGAGCTACTGGGTCGTTGCAGCGATGGCTGCAGAATATTGAACTAAAACTTATTTTAAACTTTTTATTGGGAAATGATCTATATAATAAGCTCTCACTCGCCTTTTAGTTAAAAGTTTACTCGTCAAAGGCTATCAATTTTACTTAGATATTTAGTTTTCGGTGTATAATTTGAATAAAAATGTATATTTGCCCCCTTAACGCCCCAATGAGAACTTTAAAATGACCCCTCTCCCAGATATCTATCTTTTCTTTGCACCAAACCACTCAAGTAACGATTGAGCTAATATTATTTTAAACATAGACAAATTTTTATTTAACAATAAACAGATAAAGACAAATCATGTGTCAAATTCCAGCTTTCTATTTTCCTTGTTTTATGAATCAGTGGTCAAGTGGTCTAAGACGTTAGGCTCTTAAAAGTAGAAAGAAATGATCAAGGTCCACGCCCTCAAAGCTCCTTACTTCTATTGTGAGTCTGATGCCTTAGACCACCGGAAACTCCAAAAGCGAGAAATATATAGAACGGAAGTCTGGCTTAAGCCCACGTACTTTGAAATTCATCCAGTACGGGTGAGTTCCAAATCAAAATACCTAGAAAGTTTAAACTTTAAAAAACTTATATAATGAAATATTAAAGTATGTCCCTCCACTGTATCTTGCTTTACTTATTATATATTGTGAATCTGGTGCCTTAGACCAGTTGAACATCAGTTCAGGAAACTCACAAACCAAGAAAAGTAGATAGCTTAAATATGCCATATACTTACGTACTTATGGTAAACCTTAGTGTTCGCATCCTAATTTTACACATATTAAAAGTTTGACGCCCTAAGCCTCGTGAGAATTGTGGGGATTGCTCCATAAAACCTATAGAAAGTGAAAAATCTTGGTATATAATCATAGATAAACTTTAGAATGTGTATTAAGACCTTTTATACTTTTACATATTGCGAGCCATACATCTTTTACTTCGCAACCACTGGCCTGGATATATCTAAAACCAAGAAGAATATCAAATTGAAACTTAGCATATGTTTGCGTATTTTTAGAAATATTAGACTTTTTTCGCCTCTAACATATGTTGTTATTTAACATATGTTGCAAACTTAACGTCCTAAGCCATGTGATCACTAGTGTAGAGTAACTCCAATTTCAGTAACTAAAACATTTGTTTAGCCAAAGTAAATAAAATATGGCTCCAGTACAAACATAAGATTTTAATTTTCCTCACATGTTGATATCAACAGTTCCTTAATATCTGCCATGAACATAGTGGTATTATCTAACAAATTTTTTTAAATGTCTAGAAAAAGTTGTCATTCAATTCCAGGACACCCTTGACGGATATTCAAGAACTGTTGAGGTCACCAGGTGAAGAAAATTAAATTATATGTTTATACTGGAGAAATATTCTATTTATTTTGGCGAAAAAAAAGTTTTACCATAAGAACTGCTGCAGCACTGGATTTTTCTCGCGTCACCTTTCACCTCACCTTAAAATGAACAGAAACACCACGAGACTGTCAAATTGGTAGAGTGACAGCAGCCATAAAACTTTGAGTGTTTATTAACTCAACTACTTGTGTTAACGTAAAAGGGGTTCTTTGTTAGAAAGTAATTGAGTTATGTTTTACGATAGTTTACAGGAGCCCAATATTGCCAGCCTAGTAAATATACAAATTGCTATCGTCTATTAAATGCTAATTATGTTTTCCTTAAAATAAATTGGAAATGATTCTTTTATTGATGAAAGGCTATAATATTTTGTTTATTTCAATGTTGTCACCAATTATATTTAACTAACATAAATTCCGTTTACCGTCTGACCAGCAGTTTATGACATGGGGTCAAATTCCAAACATTCCTTTAAGCTTGCTCATTTTCTAGTAAAGTGAGTGTTAATATATTAATTCATTATATGTTAGAATATATGAGAGTCTGTATTCTTTTTACACTTTAAACATTTTGAAAATCATCTTTAAATTATTATTTGGGGTATTTAACATAAACTTTCTGAACCGACTGATTATATCAGCACACGAGAATTTCTATGATCGAGAGCTAAAGGACCTACACATTTTTGTCCAGGAAGTTATTTTCACATACCTTCCAGGGTTTTTAACATACCACAATCGACATGGGACTAACGGCTTTACTCACCCTCGGTAAGCGGTTGGGCCACGGATTCATATAGCTCAAGAAAAATCCTTTGACCCTGGTTGGGTTTGAACCCACGAACATCAGATCCTTAGAAGAGCCCTTTACCCCAAGATCACCATTGTCGACGTCAAGAATATCTAAATATTTTATGGTTTAAATATGATGCCTAAAAAAATAGGCTGGAAAATTCAAGGTTTTTTAGATGCTCAAGTCGGAACTTATGGATTGATCTAGCCTTTAAGCCTATTTATGACAGGCTGAAGGTAGCGATTTTCTCTCCGTAAATCAATCGATAATATGTTAGGTTTGGGAAGAGAATGTTCAAATTATTTAAATTTGTAGACTTTGGTAGTCGTGGGGTAGCTAGTTAATCATTAGCGTAATTAGTACAGGTATATAATCCGAACCAGTAGTACGATACGATTAGTCTTGCTCTAAAATCTGTTATTGTGCCACAAGAAGTATTCAATTGAACATCTAAGTAGCTAACTCTCTGGCCTCCAAGAATATAAAATTCACTGCCACCAGAATGTTAGTTCTCAATTCAACACTATAATGGGATACCTCCATTTAATCCCAAGCTTTACACCCAACTTTACAACTATTTAAACTAATTAAAGTAATTTAGCACCAAGTCTTACTACCTGATAAGTGTATACGCATATGTACTAAATACGCTAATGATTTGGGAATGAGGAAGGTTACATTAGAAGAAATGTACCCTTTTGGTGTGGAGGGAGAGTGGAAAACCATTTAAGGGAAATCACTCTCAGTACCTGACCAGGATTCGAACCCCAAACATCCTGTCATTGGCAGTATAGTCTATTGCAAGAGTGACACCCTGTACCATGCGGCCAATGAAGCAGGTCCCAAGAACGTTAATCACCAGTTAAAAGAACAAAAATAGAATGACTAAAGTATTTCCTAGCTGACATTGGTATTGACATACAACTACAACGTTAAATACTGACATTGGTGTGTACTAATCCAAATATAGCCCGCTTCAGTGAGCTCGTGGATTAGATGTCTGGCTCACCTAGTCTTGTTTGCAGTAAATGGGGGGTATGGGGTTGAATACTGGCCGGGTGTATCGAGATCTCACTCTCCCTTCACGCATGGGCGGGTCTATTAACTTTAAATTATAACCTTTCTTAGTTGTAATAAGACCGAGCTTGCCCTCTTATAGGCCGAAAGGTCTATGGCATCACTCTCGTGTGAGACTGGCCTGTTGATGATGGGGAGATCGGAGCTCGCATCCCAGTCGGCTATACCGAAGGTGGTTTTTCAAAAATGGCTTTACTCTCTCCTTCTACGTAAATGCGGATAGATTACTTCTAAAATGCTTCCTTCGTCATCTCTACCCCATTATAGTAATTATCATATCTGCATATAACTTAAACAGGTAATAAAACGTGGTGAGATCCTACTAATATATAAAAATGAAATCTTATCTTGCTGTTTGTTGTTTGTTGCTCAATCACGCCCAAACCATTCTACTGATTGCGCTGAAATTTCTCATCGATATAACTCGAACGTCCTTGTAACAAATAGGCTATATTATTTCTAATAAAACACACTTAAATTGATGTTTTTAAAATATTTTGACTTAAAACACGTGATGAATAGTTGTATTCGCCTGTTAATTTATTTATGTCTTGATTAATCACCAAAACAACTTCAAATTTAAAAAATAATTTGAGAATAGCCAGCTTAGGTGGCCACATGGTCTATAGTATTTCGTTCGTAATAGACTGGACTGTGGATGACGTGGAGACAAATGTTTGATCCCGGTCAGGTGTACTGAGGTTTTTTTTCAAAAATGTATTCCCACCCTCTCTCCATGCAAATGCGGATACTCTTCCTCTAAATTAAACCTCCTCATCCCTAACCAATTAGCGTAATTAGTACATAAGCACATAGCTTGAATGGACAGTAGAACGTGGTGCCAAAAAATAATTGCAGAACATATTTCAATCTTAAATCCAAAGATAAACTATAGCTTACCTTGTGTTGGTTGTTTTTAATCTACATTAGTAGGCAAATTGTGTTGCTTTAATAAGTAAAACTTACACATAGATAACGTTCAGCAAATTTGTTTGAGGTGATCCTACATTCACCTAGATAAATATTCAGACTGATAGAAATATTATTCTCCCATTAAAAGGCAGCTTAAACACCAGAGTATACAAGGAAATAATCATATGTTAATTTGTGTGATAACAATGTAACTCCCTGAAATCTGATGCTTCGCATTATAACCATAGATAACCTAGGTTTGTGAAATTGATTAATTATTAATTATAATACATATTTTGTGAGTCTGACACATTCTAATGCTTGACCACTACTTCAGTAGGTAACACTAAAACCCCCCAAAATAATCTTTTAGATAACATAGATTTATATGCCTAAGGAAATAATGGGGTGTGCATCTCGGACTTATTTTCCTTAATATTACATTATATTGTGAAATCTTTGCCTTAGATCACGTTATGAGATATGTGAATAACTCAAAAACCAGAAAGAAAAAGGAATAGCTTACCATAATCCATAATATGTACTCAGGAAAACTTAAGAATGTGTCAGATTCAATTTTTTAGCTTCATTATGTTTATAGCTTTAATACTAACATGATTGTATCCAAAACAAAAATACCAAGATAAAACATGGAATACGCTTGTTTACTCAAATAAATTTAAGGGTGTGCTTCCCTTCTGGGTTATTTTCTATTATTGTTATAGCCTATATACATTGCTCAATCTGGTTTTATTGGACCTGGGCTGTAGTGAACATTTGGCTACAATGAATCTCATTACTTGGTTTCGATCCACATAAATGTCAATATTTATGTTAAATATCTCATTATTTATGAACAATCAACTTCGTGGTTTTACTGAACCTGAAAACTAAAATGCCCAGGGGAAAATGTAATTTAACGTTGTAACAATTGAAAGCAAACCTTTATTGATGTTTAAACTTAAGACTTGATGAAACTGTTTCTCTACGAGAGCTATTATTTTTGTAGCACATAAAGCTACTGAAATTATAGAATGGGAAGGGGACGAACGGTTGAGTGCAGACAGTCACTCTATAGATTACACCCTATATACCCTACAGGTTTAAGATTCATACCAAGATTAACGCAAGCAATGGCAGATAGGTTATTTCACTGTCACCCACGTTGGTGGCCATATGGTTTAAGGCGTCACTCTCGCAGTAGACTAGACCTCCAAGGACAGGGAATTTGAGGTTCGAATCTTGGTTGGATGTACTGAGAGCTGTTTTCCAAAATGTTTTTCCATTCTCCCCTACGCAAATGTGAATTCACTTCTTCTAAGTATAACCTTCCTCACACCTAAAACCAGTAGCGTAATTAGTACATAAGCGTATAACATGAACGCGTAGTAAGAGGTAGTGCTGAAAAAAAAATGCTCCCACTTCTTTTAGCCGACGTGACATGTATGATAGTGGCAATGGCCACTATTCAGAACTACTTCTGTCGCGCTAGTTTTGCTACTGGATGTGTATCTTATGATGCAGTCTACGAAATGTCACTCAAGTAACTGCCATAATTCGCCAAATATCAATTATTTTGAAATTAACGACCTTATTGATATTGACTATGAAGTATTTTTGTTTGTTTTTAGCACCGTGTCTTGTTACCCGTTCGGGCTATACGCTTATGTACTGATTACGCTAGTGTGTTAGAAATGAAGGTTTGTTGGAGAGGAAGTGTACCACTATTTGTGTGGAGGAAGGGTAGAGAACCATTAAGGAGATAACATCCTTAGTACACCCTATCGGAATAACTATGAAGTTCTAACGAATTAAATCTCAGCAGAGGAAGCCACCCACCGTTGTTGATGTGGTGCAAGGTGGTTCCAGCACGGAAACAAGAGGTATTGAAGATGACAAATATGAGAATCAAGAAAGTTCCCGTACAGTGAAAGATTTGTTGGAGGAGTTAAAGACAGTTCTAAGGTTTACTGAACGTGTGTATTGTGAAATTGAGTGTTGAGGAAACTCAGACTCTTGAGAAGGATACATTGAAAATATTAATATAAAGGTATACAGCACATAACCGACTATTAAAATGTTAATTAATATATTTAAATTAAATGTATTCTGTCTATAATATTTTGTTTTGTTAGTCTGTATCCCTCTCAAACATGGCTTAGGGAAAACACATATTGGTTCTAGTGAACTTTGGACATGTGAACCAAATATCTTGGACCATATTGGTTCATTATAAGCAGATTTAACTGTATATTTATATATTGACGTCTTTAACAAAGCTTCATCCAGCTTGTGTAGTTACAAACCCAAGAAAAATAGAAAGGTGGCCCTTTTCAGGTATACTTAGTGAAACTCCAAAGTGTGGGTCTCAGGCGTATTTAAAAAAATCAAAAATGTCGAGCTGTATGCCATAGATCACGTGATTACTGGGAAGTGCAAACTAAATTAATCAAGAAAATCTAAACTTTAGACCTTAGGCTGTATATTTTCATCCACATTGAGGCTGACAAATATACCCTTTGACTAAACCACATCCACGGTAGGAGTGTAGGTAAGTGACAGCCATCAAAAGTGACCAGATCTAATCTCATATACATTCACCAAGCCATATGACCAGCAAGATCATATATTTATGTATTTATTTATTTTATTTATTTAGCACCACGCCTTAGTACCCGTTCGGTTTATACGCCTAAGTGCTAATTACGTTAATGGATTAGGAAATGGGAAGAATGGATTTAGAGGAAGTGAACCCGCATTTGTGTGGAGGGAGAGAGTTAAACCATTTAGGAAAAACCACCCCCTGTTTACCCGACTAAGATTCGAACCTTGATCTCCCCGTCCTTGGCAGACAAGCTCAACACGAAACTAACACATTAGCCAACTATGCCACCGAGGCGGGTCATATGTTTATTTAATGTCACTTTTTGCAGTCAAAACTTTGAAAACAAACAATTAGTTTTTAACTGTTTAACATCTTCTGATAGATGTCATCTACAACCATCCTATAGCGAATGGATTACCTCTTCGGTTATTTAAAGAATTAAGAAATATAGAAAGCGGAAACTTAGTATTAAGTTTTTTTTATTATTATTTAGCAAAAATAGCAAATGTACATCTTGGTTAATTTTTACTTTCTCTCAACCCCTCGAAGAGAAAGTGTTGTGATAGTAAAAAAAATCGAACTCAAGATTTTGATAAATGTTGAGGTTTCATTGCTCCTTTAAAACTAAAACTTTTTTTTTTTGCGATGCCAGCTGTCTGTCTGTCTGTCTGTCTGTATCTCTGACTAGAGCCTAAACCGTTTTACCGATCGGGCTGAAATTGGATATCTAGGGTTCTCATAAGGTCCCCCGAGTGTTTATATAATTATATATATAACACTAAAATTAAGTATAGTTTACTTTAGGGCAAAAAGACAAAAAAATGATTTTCTTAAAATCTGCTCTAATGATTTTAAATAATATTTTGTATCAATTCTTGTTTTCACTATAAACAAAATGGCAATTGCCATTTTTCATGGAAATGTGTTTCAGCAGAAATTTCCAATTTTGATCATATCTCCGTAACTATTAAAGATAGGAAATAACTTATCTTTGATAAGATTTAGTGCTATTAAATATATAACTCTTTTGTTTGAAATATATTTTTATAAAATAAATAGTTTCTGAGCTATAAGCCAATATATATACTTTTTTTTTTACTAGTCTCTTTGAAAATGAAATTGATTGTTATGCTCTTTGGTGGACAGTGAGGCTGCTCTTTTCTAATATTTTTTTGTAACATTATATACTATTACATTAATGCTATTTGGTGGAAAGTTTCTGCAACAGTGCGTATATTTTCGTTTCACAAATTTTACGAATTTTAAGTAAATGTCTCTGTTTTAAGTCCACAGTACAATTTATCTACTTTTATCCTACTAACTATAAACTTATAAAAATGAAATGTTGTCTCTCTGTTTATTTGTTTGTTTGTTTGTTTGTTTGTTGCTCAATCCCGCTCAAACCACTGTACCAACTGTGCAGCTGAAACTTCCCATGGATATAGCTTGGTGGATGTCCGGCTAACATATAGGCTAACTACAAGCTACGTGGCTATAGAACACACATTTTAATCCTGTCCAGAGCTCTTAGCTCTTAAGCAATCGAAAGTCCGAAAATGGGAACCATAATCAATTAGCATGTAAGTAATATAGAGTGTTTGTTTGTTTGTTTGTATGTATGTAGGCATTATAACTCCAAAACAAAGACAACTAGAAATCTTAAATCATACTAATATAACGAAATGTTGCCTGACTGTTGCTCAATCACGCCCAAACCACTGTAAGTTATACTTTTGGCAGAAATTGAAAAATAAAAAAATGCCAGGAATGTAGTGAGATTACTCAAAATACCCAATAAGTTTTAAATATTTGAAATTTCTATGTGATGTTAGGGAAAATGGATTTCACAATTTCCAAAACTGGTATAAAAAAACCTACTCACTTATGTACAAGATGTTTTTATCTCATGAGCATTGTCTATCTAACGCCGGCAAAGTTATGACATTTAAAAAATTAGGCCTACTAACCCTTGTGTATGAGTATGTGAATCTTAAAGCCCTAGTTTAATTTTAATTAACTCGTACAGTCATTAAACTAATAACTTTTCTTCCGGGCAGCGCCCGATACTTCAGTTAGTATAAAATAAAATAAACTCCTTATTGTTAGTAAGATGCGATGGAAAAACTAGATAGGAATAAACATCTTTATTATTCTATTTATATATTAAAAAAACCTAACAAAACGTCATCAGCTATGTTTCCATAGGTTGTTTTGTTTGTTTTTTTTTAGCCATCGAGTGTTGGTATATTTGAAATGTGCATCGGCTTGCAAAGGTCCACCTGGCTGCCTGGTGACCATGTTCTATCCCGATGGTTGTTCAAACTGTAACATTGCGCATGGTCGATCCTAGACGGAGGCACGCTATTGGTCCAATATCCTCGGGTAGTTCTCTGTGCGACACTACACCCAAGTTCGAGGGGGGTGGAGGATGGCAAGGGTTGGGGTGGATCATAAACTGCGGGCGGGCGGGCGGATGGAATTGATGCGCATGAGCAGCTCACTTTTCCCTGACATGCAGCAGAACCGAGCAACGATTTCTGTTTCGAGACCAGGCAAAGATCTCACTTGGTTGCTAGCCTAGAGATAGGGACTTGAAAAACCATGAACATTATTTTTATTTCCATCAAGGTTTTCCTTCACCTCTGACAAGATGTGTATTAATCACAACTTGTGAATGTGAGGAATGCCAGGCCTCT
>CABFWB010000015.1:279672-315324 GCA_902151455.1 Timema bartmani | reverse complement strand
CCCCCAGTTCACCCGACCGAGATTCGAACCTCGATCTCCCCGTCCTCTGGCGGTCGAGCTCAACACGACTAGCACGTCAGCCAACTACGCCACCGAGGCGGGTGTTACTATAGTATTAGTTACATAGGGCAAGGGTGGGTACAACACAGTGCTACTGTTGCTACAGTGATAATGTTGAAAAAATAAAACAATGGTTCATACTTTCACCGTTGGTAAACATACTTATAGATATCGAATATGTAGGCCTATGCTAAATATATTCCGCAATGTATTAGATCTGAATCCCTTTCTCAGCGCTACAAAATATTCCCTAACAAATAATGACATTCACTCTTGATGTGAAAAGTTAAGGAGGGGGTAGGGGCCAGGATAAATGTCTACTTGGTGTTATATTGGGGGAAGGGGAATGGTTCAAGACTTTGTCCGTGAGCCCAACGGTGCGTGTCATATAAGCATTTATCACTAACAGGTTGGGGAAATTAATTTTAATACTTCTAAATATTGGAGAGTATATTGTTATATTATACAAAGAGTGTACAAGGGTCAGACTAAAACCTTTGGTGGCCATATGGTCTAAGGCGTCACTCTGACAATAGACTAGACTTCCGAGGACGGGGATATCGTGTTTCAATCCAGGCCAAGTGTATTAAAGGGGGTTTATCCTAAATGTATAATAATATAATATTTAGCACCACGTCTTACTACCCGTTCGGGTCATACGCTTAAGTACTAATTACACTAATGGATTAGGAATTGAGAAGGTTGAATCTAGAGGAAGTGAACCCGCATTTGCCTGGAGGGAGAGTGGAAAACCATTTAGGAAAAACCACCCCCAGTTCACCCGACCAAGATTTGAACCTTGATCTCCCCGTCCTCGGCGGTCAAGCTCAACACGACTAGCGCGTTAGCCAACTACGCCACCGAGGCGGGTATTTTTTTTTAATCCTAAATGGTTTTCCACTATCTCTTCACACGCGAATGAGGATACATTTACTCAAAATTCAACCTTCCTCATCTCTAACTTATTAGTGTGATTAGTACATAAGTGTATATAATACGATAAGGAAGAATCTACACTAGAGATGAAAACACCGCGGGGAACACACTGAAATGTGACGACTACGCACGTATCTCTAGTTGATCCTAGACGGGCGTGGGAAATGTTGGCAATGTGAGTTATCATCTCATCTTCCCAATGAGTGCAACATCAGCAACGTTTCTCTTTGTTCAGTATGAGAATAAATGCACACTGGAAGATGTGTGAGACACTTTGGTTGGAAATTGTTTATCAGAGAATATATTAGAATAATTTCAATTTCAATCTCCTCTATTACAGTTCTAAACAACAACCACAAGACCCATAAACAAGCCTGCACTGATTAATTTATAATAATACAAGATGCCAAAGAAAAAAATATGACAAACAAGTAAATGGAAGTTTAAAAACTATACAATAAAGAACAGTTATAAAATCATTAAGAATTATGTAACTATTTAAATAAAACTAAATAGAGCCAAACTATGCATAACATATAACTAAGTATATTAATGATAGAGGAATTCCTTAAATAACTCTCTAAGTGTGTCTCGTCTTTAGTGATAGAAAACAAATAAAGCAAATCTATGATTTGCGCTACGGATACAGCGGTCAATAGGGATGATATTATAAGAGTTCAGAGATTTTTTTTTTTTAATCTTTGCATGNCTATAAATAAAAATAATAATAATAATAATAATAATAATAATAATAATAATAATAATAATAATAATAATAACCACTCTTACAAAATAAATGTATTATTATGGATAAAAAAGTCGATAAGTCTGAAATCAAAGACTAAGCTATCGTAATATTAACACAAATTCTTTAGAGACCAGCGAAATTTCTCGGTGTAGTTAATTACATGGAACTGTAAAATGGTTAAAGTGTCCGCCTACTTGAGAGGAAATACCCTCCCAATGCAGTATTCTCATGACAACGGCAGTCCAGAAAATTCGAAACCCTAAAACAGTTAATAATAATGAAGGAAATTATTTCAAGTAGTTTGTCACACACATTTGAAAATGTGACTTCGTTATAGCTCGGTGTGTGACAAACTACTCGAGATCATTTACTTCATTGAAACTAATGTTGTTTTATACTTTCCTGATTTGTTATCTTAATATTCAATTGTAAAGTTTTTAATTTTATAGGGATGTATAGAGAGACCTCTCATTTCAATTTTGGCCTGAAAATATTTTGAAATAAAAAACCACTTTTTAAATAACTCTGGATTTCTGGGCGTTTGTAGCGCACCTAAACACTCCGTCGGATGGACTCATCTGTCAATTACTTTTTATATAATTTATACATTTAACACAAGGACTTTTTAGCACTGTCTCTTAATACCTGTTTAGGTTCTAGACATATGTATTTATTATGCTAATGAGTTAGGGATGAGGAGGGTCGAATTTTGAGAAAGTGTACCCATATTAGTATGGAGGGAGAGAGGAAAACCATTTTGGGAAAACCACATTTAGTACACCCAACCCGGATTTGAGCCCCAATCTCCCTGTCATCGGCAGGCTAGTTTATTGCGAGAGTGACACCATATTCTATGCGGCCACCGAAGCAGATTTAACACAAGGTTCATGAACTACTTAATCCTAGTATAAAGAATAATTCCGGCTGGTTAGAGGGACGTTGCCTGCAGTATTATAGAAAGAGGTTGGCAAAATTGTATTGAGAATGTCAATGTAGAAAACCAATACTAGTGCACTTGACTAGATGAGTTAATAATGTTGTATTCTTATAGTTCGAGTTTGTTATTAGAAACTATAAGAAACATAATTTATACCTTTCAAATAAACGGCCTCGCTTCATATTTCCTCTCCCAAGAGAATGTTTTTGGTTTCTGTCACGTCTTGTGTCTGATGAAACTCTTAAGAGTTAATAGACAAATGTTTGAAAAAATTTCAACTTTAATGTGAGGTGGGTTGTTTCCCTAATATTTTTAACGATACGCTTAAAAAATATAATCTTAAATGCAATAAAAATAATGGTATACCAATTATTTAAGTAAGCTATTTGAATAGAATTAATTTTTCCGTTTTGGCAAATGTTTGAAAACAAACCAAATTGGTTTTTTTACGATTCCAAACATAATTTATAATTTGATTGCATTCATATATAATAGGTCTCTTTTTTCCTTTCTTTTTGCTTTAAATTGGTGTTGATGTTTTTTGCCAGTAATTACTTTGAACTCTAGCCCTTAAAGAAACACGTAGGCCCCTATATGCAAAACTAAATTGTCTCCATGATCACAACAACAACAAAATCAACAAACAAATAATCAAAATTATTTAAAATAACATATGTGATTTGAAAATTTAGATTTTAAAATTAAATTATGGGTAACTATAGCTTGAAATGAAATTGGAATTAAAATGTTATTCAAATACAAATACAATGTGGTATAAGGCTAATTTAAACCATCACTTCAGTTGGTTACCACTGACGGGTAGGTCAAGAATGAAATATCATTCAGAAGAACTTCGCATTATTTTCAACAGTGTGATTTACTCATTCTATTGTGAAGATAATGAGCTTGCACTTATTATAAACTAAATTCATCACACCTTTAATGTGGATTAGTCCATTGATACCACATGTGTTACACGTAAATCCTATTGAATAAAAAACCCAAATTACAGAAATTAAAATTTGAAAATTTAAATACTACTTTGTGTGAAGGTAGTTTTGATCATGGAACATGATAGAACAATACCCGATAAAATAGTTTCTTCTCTTACACTTTTTGTATTCGTCAAGATGGAACATGGGAGCGAGGAAGATGGCTGATTTGTGTAAACGTGTGTTATCATGTCTTATTGGTTTGTTCGATCATGTTTTATGCAGTGTGCGACCGTTCTATTTGGAAACATAAAATCAAGAGAGATCCACACATTATAGCACCAAAATGTGTTCTATCATGTGTGAACACATAATGTTCGATGCACCCAGCTTTAGAGAACCTAGATTGTGATTTAGCCTTGACCTCTTGGGTCAGAGTCAAGATTGTAGCTAGTGTAATGAATCGTAGCGAATCAACCCAGACTCTCCAAAAAAGTATCTTGACTCCCTAAACACAACTGAAACTTATAAGAAGTTAAGAAATATTATATTAATACATTGTACTACCAAGGTGTTCCAAATTATTGTTGGCTATAGGGTGAGTGTACCTTATTGACCCAGGAGGATATGGTTCCATCTTAACTGACTTTTCAAATGAAGGGTGTAGAGGTAAAAGGGGAAAAGTCCAATTTTAACTTAAACTGAGGTAGTGCTACCATCTGTTGGACAAACATGAGACCTTTATAATGGATTATGGCCAAAAGCCATCTCTTTCATATTTAAAGTATTTAAAACTATATATGTTTGCTGGGTTATATATGGGATATAATGTGACTTTCCACCACCCATTTGGGCTATCTACATTTTTATACTATTATTGTAATTCAAGTGTCTGTGATGTATTGGTCAGAGCTCCCAGCTACAGATCCACAGATCTCGGGTTCAATCCTCGGCGCTTCCAGAATTTTTCTTTGGAGCGGAGGGTCTGTAACGGGGTCAACTCAGCCGCGTGAGGGAAAATGAGGAGCTGCTTGAATAAAGATGTAGCATCTAATATTAATGCTGACTACATGACACCTTATATCTGCATATGTTGGCACTACCATCGTTAACGATGGTGGTTGCTCGGTCGGTATATTTTGCTTGCGGGCTTACACCCTGTTGTTTTCTTTAGTAGAAATAAATCCTCTTTGGATTGAAGGGGGAGTGTAATATACTCAGTAGAGCAGGCTGATATTTCCCCACGATATCACCGTCACCGGCTGATAACTATACTAGATAAGATGGGCTTCTTGGAATCGCATACCCACTGGGTTAATCATTGGAACTAGTGATGCTAATTTTAATCCTAAAGTATATATTTTAATTAGATTTTAATAATCACCTTAAAAATGACATACTATTAAATGTATGCATAAAAATTGTAGTTGAGATTAAATTCACACTTATTATTGTGGAGCGAGGATGGGTAAAACAGAAGAAGAATGACGCGTGTAAAAGTAGCCCCAGTTCACCCAGCCGGGATTATAAACCTAGTAAATAGTGACCAATTGAATTGTGTATCTAATACAATTAGAGTGCTTGGCTCCAACCAGAAGTGTCCATTGATGTTTTGCCACCTTTTCTCTTTAAAATCCAAATGCATACTTCTTAACATACTTATCGTTCTTCAAAGTAGGCCGACCAACCCTACTGTGACTATTTCTTCCCCTTCAGGCTATCCATAACTTAAACTTGTTTCAAGACAAAATACGAGGATGGTTGGTTTGTTTGAAAGAAATAAACTATCATTTTTTTTCTGAATAAAGAATTGAAAATAACTTAGTGAATATAAATCTTGAGTAGTTTTCTCAGTAAACCAGACTGAGATTTGAAATGAATAAAATATTCTCAAGTAAAAGCTGACCATGTAGTGCTATGAATTTGCTTATAGCTTGTGTATATAAACTCCTTTACTACTTTATACTTTTCTTATAACAATGTGTATATAAACTACATATAATATTTAATTTTAATAATTCATATGTTAAAATATATGTAATAATGTGTTATTTTAATAAATAACATCTAAAATTAAAAACTCGAATGCATAAACTAGTGTATTGGAAGTTTAGTATTATATAGACCTATATAAAGAGGGCCATTTATATTATTTTTAACATATCTGTAAAGCAAGCAGTACTCTTTTATTTGATAAGGTGATTTTTTTGTTGTAAATTTCTTATGATTCAAAATATTCATTCTTTGATATATACTCTCTACACTTATTAATTAAAGGCAAAATTACACGTACACATTTCATTAAACTTTAACGAAAAAACAAAACAAAAATAAACAAATCCTCTCACTTTGAGTTTTTTCCCAATAATTTTGCAGAAGAATTTATTAAATATCAGTTTTAATGAATTTTTGTGGCTTATTTAACTTTTATTTTGATATCATTCCATAAAATAAAAGTTTAGTATTATTTTGTATTTAATATTTTAAGGGAAATTCAACCAAATAAAGATTTAGCGTGTTTGCATTTTACTCAGATGGTCTACCAGAGAAGTATTTTTAACTATGAATGTGCTTACAACCCTCTTCGGTGTCAAAATGCTTTAAGGCGTTACTCTCGTGTTAGAATGACCTGCTGATGACGAGGAGATCGGAGTTTGAATCTCATTTGGGTCTAGTGAAGGTGGTTTTTCCTAAAGGATTTCCCACTCTCCTTCCACGCAAATGTAGGTAGACTACCTCTAAAATACTTACTTCCCTACCCCTACCCTATTAGAGAAATTATATTGTATGTGTATAGCTTGAACAGTCAGACGAGGGGGTAAAAAAATTATCACATGGCCTATTGCAGACTCTAACAGTGTGCTTCAGCGTTGTTTAATTAAACTCAATAAATTAAACTCATCTGCTCAAAAGTATGTTGCAACCCACATAAAAAAAAAATTATGAACGAAAATACTAATATCTACGTGTTTATAGAATTTTGAATCTCAATACGGATGCGTATAACCTGAACAAGTAGTGAAACGCGGTGCCAAAAAAAACAACTTAATATGGATGTCAAAAAATGTAAAAGAATTTGTCCTTAGCAGTTGTCCATTAGTCCGTTTGTTTCACTTAGACACTCTTTACGGTTCACAAATAGTAACCAACTGACCACATTCTTTTCTAACTTGGTTCATAAAATATAAGCAAAAAACTATATTCACATTAATTAATTACATACAAGTATATCAATTGATACACACAATTTCTTAGCCAAAATTGTGTTTTTATTTTAATCGTAATTTTTGGGTTATCTTATGTCAAAAATATTTATTTGACCTTTTAGGCACGACAAATAATTTCAAAGAAAACAGGCCCCACGATATAATGGTCAAGGCACCTGGGTAAAAACCTTAGGGTTCCAGGTTCGATTCCCAGCTGATACGATGGGAAATTTTCCTGAAATAGGAAGTATCCCAACAATCATCAGGATTTAGTTAATTAGACTTGGGTTAGGTTTGAGAGTTTCCACCAGTCCCATTCATGATCATTATCACCTCCTCTAGACATGGATAGAGCCTCCACGGAAAGAATGTACTGTACGTTTAGTACATTTGGGCTTTCCCTGTGCAAAGATACATGATTACTGGCTAATCTTTCCACAGACTGGGCTATCAGTGAGGCCAAACACGCATATGTATATATATTATTCAAATATTTGATTTATTCTATTTTGAATATTGGTCGTTCGGCAAACAATTTAATATAATTTTTTGTCAAAAGAGAAATTTGTTTCATAAAATTTGAAGTCAATCGAGCTATATTTTGAATTTATAATTATTTTTCCCTTAAAATGTGTAGTTTTTTTGGACCGGAAAAAATCCAACTTATAATCGAGTTAGAAATTCTAGATAAAAAATGTTCGAATACATAATGGGTTTTTGTATAATATATGTTATATAGGTCTATAAAATACTTTTGTATACATCATAGTCATTATTTTTTTTAATAATAGTCAATTAAGTTTATGTTAGCAAATGGTTTAGCTAAGAATTCATTTAAAATACGAAAAATGGCTATGATAGTTAAATAAATATTATTTATAAAAATATGTAAACAATAACTAAAAATTTGAAAATAAATATACTTATATCGTTTGGAAATTTAAAGAAACTGTTTTAATTTTCTCTGCACTTTATTATTTTTTATTTCAATTTGAACATATAAATAATTTAGAAAATGAATTTAAAGCTAGCTTAAACTAAATTGGAGAAACTTATATTTATAATAGTATGAAGAATTATTATATCCGGGTAGGCCTAATTAGACGAACCCTTACGAAAAAAAAAAATACTAACTTCTATTCGGCATCATCTGAGATCGAATGCTGGTCCCTCCATTTGGAAGTCGGTCTTCCTGCCACTGTGCCACTGGGATGGGCTTTTCTTCTAATTCATTTAGTGGTATGAATGATTTATCACCTACGTACAAACAAAATAAACTGTACAGTATAAACCCTACACATGTTCTCAACCCATAGATATAGCTTCAGATAGGCTATAAAAAGAGCTAACATGAAATTTAACTTTTAATTTAAGATTTTATTTGCTTTAGTAAGGACGCAGTATTTATGGCATTTTGAACCACAATACCAATTTTCTTTTTAATTTGGTCAAGATGATATTTTTTTATACAACATGAAGCTTTCATTTAAAATAAACAATAGTATCCAAGCTGAATCACAGCAGACGGAATTGGGGCTCTTAAGCCTTTTATCAAAGCAATTTTACATTATCTCTCAAGGTGACTTCAAACTAGTTTATATACATAATCCTTTCTCATTTTATCCTGAGTTTTAAATTCCATCTTTTATAGGAATTATTGGAGGACACGTTGATTAAAAACAGAGTTCATCTATTCTGGTTTGTTGGAGGTATGGATTCGTGTCCCATCTGGGTGTATTGAGTTTTTTTTCCCTATATTCCTTCGCACTCCTTATCGTAAGTTCACTATGTCTTACTCATTTATACTCGGTGTAGTTAAATTCGTATGGCCCATAGGGATAATGAGAAGCATAGATTGCTAATTTTAGTTGAATTTACACTTTCCTTTATTAAAATGCTTACCCATAGTTCTAGTTCACAGAAATACAGATAAATAATTACCATTGTATTTAAGATGCTATAAATAGGGATAGTCCAGAAGAATGAAATTACAAAATAACTTTAAAATGAAACAAACTCACCTAAAGATAAAATTAAATAAAGTTGTGTAAACAATTTAACATTAAATTAACGTAATTCATATTTTGAAACTATTAAAATCAAATTCAGGACATCTATATAAACGCTGCTCATAAAAGACCAAGGGGTCTAAGATTATATGAACTACAGATGTAAAGAATTAAAAATCAAATTCAGGACATCTACAGTAGCCCCATGGCTTCTTTGGTGCTGACTGACAGTTCACAGCTGACTTCTGACAGTCAACACTTAGGTATATACCTAAATTTTGACTGTCAGAAGTGACAGCTGCTAAACACATGTTTTTTGCAGTCATATGGTTCGGCGTAGGGATACATAATTTGGTCCGGTAGTTTTCAAAGCCGTCAGCTGTCAGCTGTGAGCTGTCAGTCAGTACCAAAGAAGCCATGGGGCTACTGTATATTAACGCTGCTTATACCAATACCAGGGGGTCTAAGATTATATGGATTAAAGATGGAAAAAATTGTGGGCTTACAAGATTCCCGAGAAGTCCTATAAGATCAAGTGTAGCTCTACGAGATATGTTACTTGGCCTATTTTAAATTATTAAAGACAAAAATAGCATCACAATAAAGTACGTCCAAGATGCTAGTTGGGAGCCCTAAAGGGTCTTGGGTTCTGTCTTAATCATTATAAAATCTGTTAAAAAAGAATTAATTATAGCATATAATTCGCGTTTAATACTTTCGAATTTGATATATACCATTAAGGTGATGGAATTCCAAGCAACACTAGGATGTTCAAGCCTTGTACCAACTAAGGAGAAAAATTTACTCAAAAAATTTAACTTTAGGAAATTAATTGGTAGTAAGCCTAATAATTTTGGTAATTTCAACAAGTAAGAAATTATATTGTTTATATAGTAGTAAAAATATAGTTTGTTGCCTAGGAAGACACCAAGATCGTTAAAAAAGAATAATCGTTCTAAATTATCATTGTATAAACAATAGCTGATAAAAAAATTGTTTTCCTAGTCAAAGCCACTAAGGCTACCATTATTCTAAATATAACTTTTTTTAAAATGTTTAATTGTGTTAACATGATTTGCTGACATTGACGAAGTTGTATACTCTCCTATTGGTCGACACAAAGCTACGTAATTATTGACATGTAAAGAGTACAAGAAATTAGAAGGCATATGGTCTTGAGGGCTGTAAGATACGTTAAAGGAGCTTAGAGCGTATCTAGACAAGGCTTAAGGTGTCCCTCTCGTAATATACTGGACTGGGGAGATTTAAGCTAGATACCTTGTCAGGTGTACTGATTATGTCTTATTCTAAATAGTTTCCCACTTTATCTCCCCGCAAGTGCAGCTACATTTCCTCTAAAGTTCAACTTTTCTCACCCCTGAAAATTAGTGTAAGAATGCGGATAGCCTAAATGGCTAAATCATGAAACAATTTAAATATACAAACATACAAATTTAGAAAAAATTGTTGTAGAATCAAATAATTTGATGATGATAAATAAACTTACAAAAGTAATAATTTATATGAAATATAGATTATTAATAAAGTATTAATCAATGGTCCGGTGCACTGCATGAACTTTATTGTTCCGTTACTTAAAAATTGAGATGTTTACTTCAATCTTTTAAGATACGTGAAACGAAATATTAAATATCATTGCAGAAATATAAATTGACAAACCTTAATATTAGGTCATTGTAAAGTATACCAAAGGGATTAACGTGAATATTTATTAAGACATTCTATGTTTATAAAGTATGTGTGCTAGAAAAATAAACAAAATGAAAGGCTACTAATATAATGTATTTCCTAATCTGTATGATACTTTCCCTTCCCAGAGACACACACACGCACACTTTATTATTAGCACTGCGTCTTACTACCCGCTCGGGTTATACGCACGCTAATGGTAGGGCGATTATAAGATGAAATGGAGGAACTACAGTTTAACGTGGGATACGAACCATGGTGGAGGCCTGGCATTCCACACATTCACAAGTTGTGATTAATACACGTCTTGTCATAGGTGAAGGAAGGGTTTGGCAATCAGACAAATCTGTACCGGGGCCGAGGATTGAGCCCCGGACCCCCAGCACAGAAGTCTGATACCTTACCCCTAGACCACCAGGTCACCGACACACACTCACACACTCACACACACACACACACACAAACTTTTGTCATTTACCTTTCACTAGGTGGAGGTGGCAGCCCAATACAAATATTAATTTATTTGAGGTATTTAACGTGCACTTTTTGAACCAACTGAATATATCAGCACACTAAAATGTCTATGAGCAAGAGCAAAAGGTTCTACCCATTTGACGGGAGAAGTATTTTCACATACCTTCTAGGTTACTTTTACATGCCACAATCGACATGGGATCGACGGCTTTAACTCCCCTCCGAAGGAGTTTGAGCTACGGATAATTATTGCTCCAGAAAAATCCGTCGACTCCATCTGTATTCAAACACAAGAATATTGGGCCCTAAGGCGAGCACTCGATCCCAAGACAACCGAGATTGACAAATAATTATTAAAAATTTCAAAATCATGAGTGTGGTAGTACAATTTATGAACCTGAGTGAGATGATTGGAATTGGGGGTACTCAAAATTTATATTAATTTATCTTATAGCAAGGATGATAAATAAGTCTCTTTTAATGTTGTGTTACCAAGCATGAAGTTTCTCAACAGTGAGAACGTATCAGTACACATCTTATAATCTAAACTAACCTTGAACATTAAACTTAGTAACCTATCACTTAGCGTCGAGACTAGTCGCCAATAATTTAATGTTTGTATGGCATGACGTAACTGCACAAGCATTGAATTACTTCCTGTTTAGCTTTAGATAAAGCCATAGTTCCGTAAACCATATTAAAAAATATGGTTTACAGCAACTATTAAGGGGTGAATGATTAATATAGCTAAACAACTTATAAGGAGTATTCAAGAAATTATACAGGTTTATTAAAATAATTTAATGATTAACTTTTTTAAATAATGATTTCTCTTTCAAAGACAATTACAATGATAAATAATACAAAGAAGATTTTATAATTTCCTACATTGTATAATACAATAAGTATTAATGGAAATGGGCAGTAGAACTAAATTAATTATAGCATTTTAATAGAACTAGAATATAAAATATATTGACATTGTTTTTATTAATTGATATAAACAAGTTTTGATTAAAATACAATAATAACTTGGTACAGTTCAAAGTATTTTGTTTAAAATGGATATCTGCGGGGTGTTTGAAATGACAAATAGAACTGTATAGTTTATATATTTAGGGGGAAAAATTGTTTAAGGGTAGAATTTTTTTGGTGACTGATTCTTTTTTAATTTGAATATTTTAAGAATTGTCTTGATTTATTTCAAAAAGGGTACTTGTTAAGCTTTTTACATTATAAATAATTGTATATATTTATTTTTCTTAAAAAATCATTTTATATTATTTCAATCACGATTGATATTCGAAAAAAATGCTATTTTTGAGAATATCTGTAATGAATTTGTTTAAAATTGAAATTTTCAGACTATTTTAAATGATAAATTATGCCCTTTTATTATTTTATGAAAATAAAGTAATTTAAGGGTAGGTTATTGAAAATTTGATATTTCTTGAAAAAGGATTTTGAGATTTTGTTTAAAATGAGTATCCATGAATCGTCTTTCATGACAAATGAAAATATCTTTCTATTTTTACAATAAAAATTCATCTTTGGTTTGTCTTAAAAACTTTTTTTTTAAATTCATAAATGAAGAGTGTTTAGTGACATTAACCAAATTTTGTGTTTGTTTTGCTGAGGAAAAACTACATAAAAATAGTTCACTGAAAACAATTTTTAATGTTATTCCATGCTATAATATACAACATTAGATAGCTTGTGGGATTGAGTTGTGCTATTTATTTGCCTACTTTATAGCTAAAGGAAATTAAAGAGTACCATTTCTCCATTCATACAATATTGATTACTCTGATAGAACAAAAATTGGGATTTGTCAGTGCTTTCATATTTGTATTCGATATATTTTTTGTTGATTTTTAAAAGTATCAGATCCTTCAAATAATATAGAATAAGGACTGATATATACAAATATATATGTGTGGGTACCAAAAAGTATCATAATTATAAAGCCCGAGCCAAATATACATAAAAGAAATAAATAAGTTTGGCTAACTTTCTTCATTTTTCTCTTTATGTTATATAGACAGACTTTATGTGGTAATATAGATTTAATATAGATTTTGGTACACAAACATATAGCCTCTCTATGTATAAGTACACATACATTTATATTCCTCTAAATTTATAGTATAGGTAATTATGTTATCTTTTTAGCTCTTCAATTATTGGTATAAAATATTTGACTACACATTGAAAAATGAAAAATTAATAATTTTATAATAATAAAAATAAATCATTCATATGATAACTAAACTTCTTTAGAAATTATTGAAACTATTCTAAGGTAGTCTATCAATAATAAGGAATTCTAAAAACTTATTTTTAAATCAATTATTTAGCAAATATAATAATTAATTTTAAGGGGTTCTGTCGATGTAAGTAAAATAAAAGTTGATTAAACGTGTAAAACCAACTGATTCATATTATTTTCAACCAACTTGGGAAATTATAATCCATGTCATCGCATACTTGAATAAAGGCATCAGTATTGTCTAGTCTGTTTTGCAGATGATTGGAAGGTTGAAGCTCGAGTCCTAGCTAGTTGCATGGAGGGTAATATTTCCTAAATCGTTACCCAATTTGTTTTCACATCCATGCTGGCACCATTGCTGTATTTTTATCCCCTATCTCCATTTCATTATATGAATACTAAGCTAGATCAGAGAAGTAGTAAGACGTAGGGAAAGAAATAAATTAGTTCTGAGGACTCTAACTAGATGAGCCTCAAGTCAGCCTATATCCGCATCACGTGAAGATTGTGTTTCCACCCCACAGGGAATCCAACCAAAACCCCTTAGTCGTGTAGTATATTAAGCACAAACCTACACACTCGTGGTCCTAACTGAGATCATTTTGTTTCTACAAATTGTTCATAACTTCAATTACCAAAATTCACTACCGTATTATATGGCTCAAGATAACAAAGAGAATCCATACAAACGTAGGTTGCAAAAGTCTTTCCTTTTGAGGTGAATGAAAAGCTTATTAAAAGCTTTTAAACTTTCGTCTTAATTTGGTATGAAAAAAAAGGCCTATGAGGAAATAAGGTAATTTATTTACCAACAACATAATAATCCAAATTAAATCAATGATTACAAAAATATTAAATGTAAATGTACCGGAAGATTACTACGCAGACGTAGTGACAGATAGAGAATAACATCGAATGAGCCATTAAAAGCTGATTCAAATAACTTTAAACCTGTGTATAACATCTCCCAGTATCCATTTTATTTAAATTTTTTTAAAACAAACTTGTCTCACTCCTCGCCAGCCGTTTCTCTTTTTTCAGACCAAATTTAAAAAATTAAATTTTAAGAACATTCAATAAAATGAAGCGTTCTGCAACCTGTATATGTCTTAGCATTTACTCTGATCATAAGACATATTATAATAAGGTAGTGGTGTTCAGTAGTTGAAGTTTATAACACACTGTACAGGTGTACATTTATATTTTTAGTATTTAAAAAGAACCTGTATCTTGATTTAAATGTGATAATGTTGTTTAAATTATATAAAAATGTATTTGTTAATTTAGCAATCAACATGTCACTAGTTAACACAGCTGGCATCTTTTACCTGGGTTTATATTTAGATTAATTTTAGATTTACATCTGTATATGAGAATCAAGTAAAAAAAGTGTTATTTTAAAATTAATTGAAACATACCAGGCTTATTTAGAACATTCACACAAAAGTAATATACAATCCTGCCGCAGAGATTTACAAATTATTTCCAAAGAAGTGCTGGTTTAAGTGTGGGTATAAACAAAAACGTGACCCTTTTATTTTAGCCATTTAAACCCACACTACAGCATTGAGCTATTACTGTTTGTATTTATGGCTTCTCTGAGTTTATTTTTGAAGAAATAAAATGAAATATGATTTAGAGAAGTAAACCAATTGGTTCTTTTAAAAGAAAACATATTTCGCCAAATAATAGAAGGAACTAAAAGACTTGGAAAATAACTTTGTTTTCAATCATAAAAACTGACAAACAAACATGCCATAAAAAGATCTCGTCTCGAATGTATAGAACATTGGTTTTCCCTGTGTCAACAGGTGAATGCATTTTATGTAGTCAAAGAAGGGAATATATATTCCTATAGCTGAAGAATGTGTATTTTTCTAGCTAAAAAAGATGTATGCTGTTGAAAATAATAAACATATTGGGAATATAACAAATACATGTTGATGTTAAACTACATTTCTTAATGCTGTAGTTTAACGGTAAATAATTAGCACTACACATGACAACATGAAAAATATTTTTGTAGGCCATGTAGCATTTCGGTTTTGTATCTAAGAAGCAGTATTCAAACATTTTAAATATAGTATAATATTTTACACCCAATTTTGGTTTAAGAAAAGTAGGGCTACTTTAAGAGTGCCAATGAATTGAAGTACATACGGTACATAGCCTATAACTGTGTTTTTTTTACTATGAGACTGGCAGTTATGAAGTTTAAAAACCATTATAAGTTTATCTCTATAAACTTAAAATGGTCTATTGCAGGCCATTTAAATATTACTGTATTTGTTTAGGAAGGCTAGATATATGCTTATCATCATACATTTTAGTCTAATAAATGAAACATTTTGGGTAGAACCTTTTTGAAAATTATGTAATTTTACTTTCTATACACTTTCAGAAGTCATATTCTGAAATAACAAACCTCTTCCTAAATAATGAGAAATTACTGAGCATATATAATGCGTTTCAACGCCCTAGTGGGTTGAACGCTTAAAATGTTATTGAAAAATATTGTATGTTTAGAAGTATGGGTATTAAATATTTTTTTTTTAATAAGAGCTTCTTTATTTATTTGACAATACCACAAAAGTATTATACTTACATCGTAATGTACATTAATTGATATAAAATAATTGATTAACATGACCCAAGAATTGACTTGAGGAAGGAAAATAAGTAGAATTGAACAAAATGCATTAATGTATTTCAACGTGTTCAAATTATATTGCCTTAAAAACATTACCAATTTCGGTAACTGGTAAGCAGGTGGACTAAAATATCAGACTCTTATAGTTTGTTTTGCAGGTGATGGCTAAGTTTGGGTTCGAATCCTAAACTAGTGTACCGAGAGTTGTCTTATTAAATGGTTTCTCTAACTCTCTTTACGAAAACAAGGGTTTCTTTATTCTAAATTCTACCTTCTCCTTCCTCACTAACTAGAGTAATTAAAATCCGTACAACGTGGATGTGCATCAAGATCAGGTAAAAAAACCCACTAAAACACCTTCGTTGTATAAGTTTATCTTCGTTGCTGGGACGTCATAGGTGTGATAAGACTCTGGATTACCTTAGTGCGAAAAGTGCGACTGGCTCCGTTAAACAAAGGGAATGTATGCCAAAAGGTTGTCCCACCCAAAGAGAAGTGAAGATTTTACGTAATGGCTTGAAATAAAAATATATACATTTGTATTTAACATCCATTACCGTGGCCTGAGCCAGTTAATGTTCACCAACTTACAGATGAGCTAGAAACTTGAAATTTGGCAAACTTATAGCTTATAGCCTGAAAATTCAAAAAAGTTAAAAAAAATATATTCAACCCCCCAAAAAAATTCAAAATGGCGGAGCAGCTTTAGAATCGATGCGGACCTTTCTTTGTATGTATATTGTGGTTAAACGGTAAGACCTATGAAAAAACGAATTGCACCAACAACTATGGATTTGGCTAGATAGAGCTAAATTTTTTGAACTTAGGTAAATTTTGCACATTTTCCACACATTTTTTAATTTTCTGACACACTTATGGAACAGCTATAATCATAACATTTGGCAGGAATATTGGCACATCCAATTGCCATAAGCGTGCCAAATTTGATGACTGGGAGTTTGGGGGTGGAGCCCCCAACGAGCAAAATGAGTTTTCCTACACAATAGAAAGAACTATTAATTTAACGAGCATATTAATTAATTCATTTTAAAGCTTTTGGTGGAACATAAAACACAAATGGTGAATCACCAGGTTACTTAGGTGTCTTTATTCTTTATTATGTATGGTCCCACATTTAATTTAAAAAAATAGGGGGGGTCCATTGTTTAAACGATTAAATTTTTCAGTAATGTTTGGAGCATACACATTGAAAAAATCAAAAATTAATTTTGACCGATTATAATACAGTAAAACCTTTGATTGCGAGCATAATTCGTTTCGTAAACGTGTTCGTAATACAAAGCACTCGTATATCAAAGTGAATTTCCCCCATAAGAAATAATGGAAACTCAGATGATTCGTCCCACAACCCAAAACTATTTAATCTGAAAATGATTAATACCTTTTTTATTTTCGTTATTTAAATGTAACTGTACTGTTATCAAATTTATTTATTAAATTTAATGGTGGCTGGTGTGAGGTGGACGAGAGAGATGAGAGGAGGTGTGTTATTGTTCAGGACGACTTTCACTGTCACTAACGGAATCACTGCTATATGTTGGATCACTGGAGTATTTTTCTTTTTGTGCGACTTTAACAAAGAACCTATCCAATGACACTGCTCGGCAGACAAAGCGTAACCATAGTACTACTCGTATTGCAAGATATCGCTCGTTTATCAAGTTAAACTTTATTGGAAATTTTTGCTCGTCTTACAAAACACTCGCAAACCAAGTTACTCGCAATCCAAGGTTTTACTGTATTAACATATTAAAATTCGACTGATATATTAAAAAAATGCAAAGAAATGTGTTGAAAAATTTCTCCAAACTTACAAGGATAATATTTTATAACATTTCTAATATTTTTATTTGCTCATAGTATTTCCTCGGAGGTTTATCAATTATCAATTATCAATTATCGATCCCGTACAATTATAATAATTGTACAAGTGGCAGCAATAAGCCAACTACCGACTCGAAGGTGGCTGCGTTATCTGATAGCTCGTGATATTAATAAAATCACACATTTGTAGCCAACGATTTCCACACATCCATCATAGACTCTGCCTTAGAATATGAGTGAAGAATGACCCTGAACACGGGAAGATTCCTGGATGACTTAGTGATTGGAGCATTGACATACTAAGCTAAAAGTCCCGGGTTCGATTCTCATGTCGAGGTGTCAGTTTTCAATTTTCAGAATATGATCTAGACAAAAAATAAATGTTATAAAGCACCAAAAACAACAAATTCGCTGATGAGCCTAATAAAAAAGAATATGTTCAGCTATTTTAAAATAATAGGTGAATGCACAAGTAAAAAAGATATATTATGATGTGGACAAACAACTTCATGTCGTTGTTGTTTTTTGAACGTATTCATGAAGGCACTCTTGTGTCCTGCCCCGCTGTGAAAGTGCCAGACGGGTGACTGTTGCATATCACCTACGCGGCGGTGTTAGACTAACCTGAAATGGACGTAGGGGGAAATCATTTTTATTGTGAATAACTTTTACAGGTGCTTTCAACACGGGATGACAAACCCCGTACCCACTAGGTTTTAATATCTTTTTGTTTTATTTTACTTTCTCATAAAGAGAAAGTATGGTGGACATTTTATACCTTTATATCCTGATAAACCCTAACACTTTATGTGACCTTGAACTAACAAAAGTGGATCTTAGAGTTATAATTAATCCCATGTATGAATATAAATATTTACGTCCCTTTGTTTGTGTTCAACAAGGGGGGCAAGAAATGATTTTTTCTTTACAGATTTTGATCAAAACTATAGGTTATCTGTGTATTAGTCCAATGATGATACCTAGTGTTTTCAATGTTCTCTTCCCAAAAAAGTGGCGAGGAATTGTACTAAAGAGGCGCCAGCTGTGGTGATACACCACCTTCAGGGATGTGTTATCAGGCATTAACTAGATGGCATGGATGACTGAATTCAGGGGTGTGATTGAATTAGTGCCCAATGTGTGACGTCGATTGACTAGGTACAGGTTGTTTCACTCGTTCTCGGCCCCTGAATGTTTCTACTACACCAATTACGTCCATTAGTTTGAAAGTTATATGGGTAACTCAGGGGCTGAAGAGCGGAACACTCTGTATAATCTGTTCCTGCCCCTAAACACCACCTTTATCCGTCCTCAATATAAATTGTGTGTGTGTATGTGTTTCAGGTGACGTCATATACTGTTTTTTTTTTTGTATTTGTGAGTGTGTAAACTGATAGTATGTTAAGAAATCATGTGAGTGACTCTCCCATGGATTAGGATGCTAGTGTTAAGGAATGTTTAACACCTTTTAGTTTTGTAAGATCAACTGGTGGGGAAAATCGATTAACGTTCTTGATGAGTCATCATTTATTAGTGAGAGTTATGTTAAGTGTCAAGCTCTGGAAAATATTAATGCTTCTGATGATCAATAGTTCACTGTTTCAAAACTATTTTCAAATTCACAAGTGGGGAATTTAAAATTCAAACATGCTAATTGTATTTATATGCTTATATGGCATATATGTTTTCACGAAAAAACAATAAACCTTTAACAAAGAAATGTTTCCATGAGTTCAAAAAAAAAGTCCAGAGGATTTAAACACGTTGTGCAGTTCATCAATATGGAAAAACTCTCTGGCTGATATTTTGCATGATTTTTTTTTGTCCTTTGCTTGACGCTACAAATAAAGACACCATGTTTTGCGTCTGATAAGTCCCTTCGATAAGCAGATCGTTGATTTTCAAACTATACTTAATTAATGGTTATGTCAGTACATCGTGTAAGCCTAGGTTTTATTCTTTATATTTCATGACATGTGCTCTAACTCGCCTCTGTGGTCAAGTGGTCAAAGTTTCTGGATACAGATCCATAGGTTCTGGATTTGATCCCCAAAGCTTCCAGAATTTTCTGTGAAGTAGTGTGTCCAAAACGAGGTCGAACTCAGCCTCGTGAGGGAAAATGAGGAGCTATTTAATAAAGAAGTAGCAGCTCCAGTTTATAAAACTGAGAGTAATGAACAGAGGGTTCATTGTGCTGACCACACGACACCCTCTATCAGCAAGTGTGGGCACTATCTTCGCCAACATACGGTGGCCACTGCTTTATTTTCATGCCAAGCATATAAGAGATGACATGATGTGTTAAATGGAAACTATCTTGATTCTCTTCCATTCAATTCAAACTATCTCAGGAGTAATAGTTTCAATTAGATTATCTTTAGGTCGTGAAGATTTACGACACAGTATACTGTAATCAGGATTTGCCAATTTTTTTTGGTACCAAAAATACATTGTAAAATTTACTATTTTTAAATAAATATCCAATCTTTTATAATTGTTAATTATGGCTATATCCGTATGTATATCACTCATTCTTTGAATTAAAAAATCACAACCGGACACTGGGATCGTACCTGGGATCTTTGGTTTAGTACGCCAATGATACTACCACTGCACTAAGCAGGAGTCGTGATACGTGTTTGTACAGTAATTGTTGTTCTATTGCCATGATAAAGCCCTCTTAAATTTAAGGTGGCTGCGTTATCTGATAGCTTAATTGTAGCTGATTATTTTCCATACGTCCATCAAAGATTCTGTCTTAAAATATGAGTGAAGAATGACCCTGAACACGGGATGACACCTGGTTTGCTTGAAGTTGCATTGTTTTCACACAAATGTGAGGTACATAAGATTTTATTTGATTATTCCCTTGTTTTACCTGGCGTGTAAGCTGCCTTTTAATGGGTGAATTCATATATTTGTCTGAAAATGTATTTATTTAAATGTAAGATAAAATCAAACGAAGATTTTGATCGTTACCTATGTATAGGTTTTATATGTTAAAGAAACACGATTCGCCTACTAATGTGAATAAAAACAACCAACAAAAAATATAATTTATCTTTATATCTAAGATTTAAACGAAGTCAGAAATAATTCTTTAGATTTCAGTTGATTTGGGAATCAAGTAAGAAAGAAAAATATTAATTGTATAATCAATATTAGAATAAAACGATTGATTGCGTGGTTTAAGACAGTATATTTGAAAAAAAAACAATTTTATAGGATTTTAATATAAAATATAGCCTATATAATAACCAGACATCAAAGTTATATCAATACTTAATTTCAACACAATCGATCAAATGTTTTGGCACTATCGAGCAATAAACAAATCGACAACATTTCATTTTTATATTAGTAGAATATTGGTTTCCATACCAAAACACTCATTGCCAATGATGTTTATAATTGGTTGGTTGATATTTCTAAGCCTCTAGTTGCCAAGGAAACTTTCAAAGAAGATATATCCTTTGAAAAGTTAATATCTATCTGAATTCTTACAAATCTAAAATTAAAATGTAACCACACCAACCGTAAGTTTTGTCAACACCGTTCCACTCACTAATGAGATAGCGTGATTGTATAATTATACCTTATCCTGTATTTTGAATAATGAGTACAACAGAAGAAGTCCAGTTTCGATCCAATAAGTACTTTTTGAGTCTACTGGCAACAAACAAACAGACAATCTAATGTACTGACGGATTTAGATTTTTATTATATGTATAAATATATTAAATATGATATATATTGACTTGTACATAACGACTTAACACTCATTTAGGTTAATCGCATAATTATCTGAACTAAATGAGTGTTAATGAGGAAGAAAATTTACCCTAATTTGTGTGATGGTAAAGTGGTAATAAAACATTCATAAAAACCTTCTCAATACATCTGGTTGGTAATCAAACTCC
Organism: Timema bartmani; assembly: GCA_902151455.1. Classification (NCBI taxonomy): domain Eukaryota; kingdom Metazoa; phylum Arthropoda; class Insecta; order Phasmatodea; family Timematidae; genus Timema; species Timema bartmani. The sequence goes on along the minus strand of CABFWB010000015.1, from coordinate 293,628 downwards.
AACAAACAAGACTATATCAATTAAAGATATATTAACGGTAAGTCATAATGAACGTACAGTGCATGGCCACTCGTTATAATAAAAAAAACTGCAGATAAAACCATCGGTGATGTGGATAACTGAACTTGTCACGCGAGCCAATCAAACAAATGGAGAAGTTTCCCCGGCATGTCCACTAAACATGTCGTGACGTAATGGGCGCAGACCTCTCGACATGGTGCAGGCAGGAGCTACTTGTATACCTGTATCAACGCGCGCAATATATTCACCAAGATTCATGAATATAACGGTTAGTTTGATGACCCACGTGGGTTTGTCGTGACAGAGAGATTTTGTTCGTTTGGAGTGTGGAAATATGAATGTTATTTATTGTTATTGCCATCTAGAATAGCCTAGAACTATGCCTTCATTTTTCTAGAGATATCGGGATGACTGTATGCCCTTTCAAGATAAACAAATAAATACCTTAAAAAAATTGAGGTGATCAATTTGCACTTGCTGAAGGGACTGATTATATCATAGTACGACTCATTAACTCACTTTAATCTAGGGCAGATGCAACATTCAGCCCCAAGCCGTTAATTCATTGAAGTGAAAGCGGAAACCCACATTTCACAAGTGGTAATTTTTTCTAACATTTTTAGAACCGAACCTGGGACTCTTATTTTAGTAGACAGCATTGCTACTGACTGTGCCTAAGTGTTATACTAATAAATATTTTCTAATTACTCAATTTCTTATCTCTAAGCTTTTATTGTCACCATGTATCACTCACAGCCCGTTTGAGCTATACGTATATAAATACTCTATAATATTTAGCACCGCGTCTTACTACCCGTTCGGGTTATACGCTTAAGTACTAATTACGCTAATGGATTAGGAATTGGGAGGGTTAAATTTAGAGGAAGTGAACCCACATTTGCGTGGAGGGAGAGTGGAAAACCATTTAGGAAATACTACCCCCAGTTCACTCGACCGAGATTCGAACCTCGATCTCCCCGTCCTCGGCGGTCGAGCTCAACACGACTAGCGCGTTAGCCAACTACTTCAAAGAAAGTATTCTAGCGTTTGCATGGAGGTAGTGTTAAACCACCCTGAGGGCACCCGATCAGGATTTGAGACTCAATCTCACCGTCATCATCAGTCCAGTCTATTGCAAGAGTGACGCCTTATACCATTTGACCACTGAAGCGGATAGCTTGAAATTGATTTAAATCCTCACACGAGTAACAAAGCCAAGAAATAATAACTATCACTATTGGAGACTAGAGCAGAATTCACACTTTTAATGGGGATACCTTTGATTGTGGCAAATGCAAACTCATTGCTATTTTGAAACAATATACAATATTGAAATAAATAAAATAATATTCAAAGACCCTAACTTTAAGATTAATTCTACTTTATAATAATGCATGTATTAATTTGTCCAGATCTTAGTTTTTTTAGATAAATTATTTATATTCAGCTCTAATTTTAGTTATCTTAGTACATGCGTCAGTGGTCGCGTGATCTAACTTGCTACTCTTGTAGTAGGCTAGACTGCCGATGACGGAGAGATCGAGGTTTGAATCTCAGTCGGGTGTACTAGGGGTGGTCTTTTAAAATGGTTTTCCACTCTCCCTTCACGAAAATGTGGGTACACTTCCTTTAATATAATCTTTCTAATCCCAAAAACCGTTAGCGTAATTAGTATATAAGCGTATAACCCGATCGGATAGTAAGATACGGTGTTAAAATTAAAAAAGTTATCTTAGTGTTGAAATATTGAAAAATAAGATTGCAGAGAGAAAAGGTGAATGGCAATAGACCCACTTCAGTGGCCGCTTTAATCTCGTGTTAGACTATACTGCCAAGGAGGCCGAGCTTGGGATCGATCCCAGTCTGGTGCCCTGAGAGTGGTCTTTCCTAAATGGTATTCCACTCTCACCACGCAAATGCGGGTGCACATACTCTAAATTAAAACCTTCCTAATCCCTAACACCTTAGTGAAACTAATACATAGGCGTATATCCAAATGGGTAGTAAGATGTTGGGGTGAAATAAAGCCAATAAACGATCAATCTCAAATAAAACTATTTAAACTATTTTACGTAGGCATTAAATAATCACTGATAATGAATATTATAATATAATTAGTCCACAGCAGTGTATTCGTGGACAAAGGCGCAAGTCTCGTTTAGTGTGGTTTGCCAGTGACGGGGAGATCACAGCTTTAATACCGGTCGGACGTACTGAGATGATCTTTCCTTATGCTTTTCCTGCCACGTAAATCACTCTTCATAGTGAAAGTATGTTAAGTAATTTAAAAAGAAACAATGAACAAGACAAGACAAAGGTTTTAATTGACTGGTTTGGTTTTCTAAAGTGCTGTGCACATGTACTAAATTAAAACGTTTCTAATTTTTTATCTAAAAAGATTTTGTTAAATTACACATTAAATTATGTTATTTGAAACCTACATGGTATTTTTAAATTTCAATTTAACTTAAATATCCTAATTTAAAATAACTTAGGTACACAATGCTGGGTTGTACGATTTTGGTTTAGGGAAATGCTTAGGTTAGTTCAAACTTACAGTGGCAAGGCCATAATTAATTGCACTATTACATAACAGGATTAAAGTTCAAAAAGTTATGGTTTTAGAGGAAATGTATGTAGATTTGCACGCAGTAAGGTAGTGATCTCTTTAGGGAAAATACTTGGTTAATCTTTAAAGGGATTCGAACCCTGATATCCTCGATATGTAATTTATTTTTTATATAATCTTAATATATTTATTAATAATTTCTGATTAAAGCCTACCATACGACAAAAACAGTTTTGTAAAACGGCTTGGACAAAACTAAAAATATTATGATTGGTCCCCAAAAATATTTGCAGTCCTCAAATTAAATTAATTTGAATTAATTATCCAGAGGACAAAACTGTAGTCCAGACATGGTATATTTTTTGGGAGATTTGTTTTCCACCCCAACTTAGATCCCGTTCAATATTACACGTATTCAATGATAAAGCTAATATACCAGGAGTAAAGAATGTATAGCGTAAAAGGAATAGCACTCATATTCATGGATGCAGAGCTAGGAACAATTTAGGAAAAGTCGCCCTGAGTACACTCGGACGGGATGGGAGCCCCATTCCTCCCAGGCACCGGAAATCCAGTCCCACACGATATTAGTGTGTTTGATCATGTGACCACCGATAATGTTAAACTAAAGTTTATATTCTGGTCAGACCCAATATTAACCTATTTGAAAGATCTGCATTGACAAATGAGAACATTTAATTTGGGGAAGTATGTATTGCGAGTGTCAGTAATTGAATTTTCAGTTTTAAATCAAAACACATGTTGCTCAAAATAAATCAAATATTGCTTTAGTACAAACGAGCCTTAAATTTCTTCCCATGGTGATCTCAATATTTGATAAATATTTGTCAAGATTGTCCTGGAGTTTAATGATAACTTTTTTCTTAATTTGAAAAGTTGGTTAACTAATGCCGCTATGCTCATGAAAGATAGTCTCTAATACTGCTGATAAAATCATTTTGAAGAAATTTAAATTGTATGTTTTTTACTTCAAAATATTTTTTAATTATTAAGTCACAATAATGTTGATATAAAAACGGCAGAAACATTGGCCTTTATTCGCGTTCCTTAAAACCCCACTTTAAAATAAGTTTTTGATCTGAAAATGTGCAACCACGATTAAAATTACAAACATTTTACTGGAAGTTGAAAAGGTCCCCGCATCAGCCCTCCCGGTCCCCGCATCAGCCCTCCCCCATTACCCCCATCTCATGCACATCTTTGGAACCAATGAGGACTTGGGGCCAATCTTTGTGTATCTTATCTGAAAGAATACTTCTCAGACACAGGTATTGAAATATTCCCCAATTATTGCTTTGCCCTTTTCCCATCCCCCCAAACGCATCTCTGGAACGCTTATTTAAAACTAAAACTTACGTCTATCTGTGTTTTATTCATTTGAGTATAACAATTTATGTCTTTTGCTTAGACAATGTCTTTATTAAATATATTTTATACCAAGGTATTGCTCAATTTCTACTCATGATTGATATTATTAATAAAATGAGGAGTTTGTTTGTCTGTCTTGAGCATTGTGCGATATCTACCGCAAGCATAAGTCTGAAATTTTAAAAATTAATAGCCCCTGTGCACAAATAAGTGCAACTCAAAGCTCAAATTTTAATATATATATAATTTATTTTAATTTACTAAAAGCCATGTCAAAAGTAATTCAATATATCAATATCATGTTAGAGCATTTCTGGGCAACGCCGGGTACATCAGCTACTAATCTTTAACGAAATCAACATTAATTAATACCATCCAAAACTTTACTTATATTATACTCTCCCTCCTTTAAATCCAACAGTCGTCTTTATTTGATACATCCACGCACCGCAAGGCTATCAAACATGAGTAATTACACGCAACGTACTACGTGTGAATACTTTCAGTAATACTTGGCTATCAGTTGGGTCACGTCAACGCTACGCATCGCACCAGGTGTGTGTGAAAGAACCTTATTTACTGTAGATTCACACGCTTAAAAAAAAGTATCACTCTAGGTGCTCTAAGCCAATCACAAGACATCAGCACTAACTGCGTGGGTCCCTTTTCAATAGTAGAAACAATCTAAAGCTATGCCCATACTTCTCCATAAAAATCTACGTGGGAGAACCAATCATACGTTAAAACCAACTGTTCCAATCAGTGTGCATGTGCCTAAACTAACAGACTCGATACTCGCATTCATCTACAAAGCGAGACACAAGCATACAGCATACAGCATACAGTTACGGTTGTTAAATGCTCAAGATGCCGGGCAGTGCACTAGACAAGTTCATCAGCAACGCCGTACACATCTCACATCTCAGATACCACTCAGGCCACATTTGCCCCCCTCTAACTCGGCTCCAAAGAATGATAGGAGCTTAAAACACTTAACATCCTTTTAAGACAAACTATCTTAGATATATTTACAAAGTTGAGGTTTCTATATTGAGTGATTAGTGTACCAGACTTTAAAAAAACTTATTTAGGACGCAATGAAATTCACTGATTATCAAAACCTATAGGGTACATCCAGTCAACATTGAACCATGAAAATTGGCATGGAGGTATCCTTAGAAGATAAACCAAGGATAAAATAGGAAATTTAAACATTTCAAATTGGTTCCCCAAAATGGGCACCACACCCACCTTCTCTAACTCGTATCCAAAGAATGAGAGGAACGTACAAATTTAACACCCTGTTAAGATGAACTATTTTAGTCATCTTTACAAAGTTGAAGTTTCTAGCTTAAGCAGTTTGTTAAATACATAAATTAAATTATTCTTAATATTCACCAAATATATTAATTCACTAAAAGCTTCTATGTAAAAAGTACCAAGTTCTACAGCACAAAAATCTTTAAATTATTTTAGTCGATTTAAAGTAACTCATTAGATGAAAAGAGGGAGGGTTGTTTTCGTTTTGTGTTCACAACACAACATATTATTAGAATACATCCATCGTGATAGGTTCATGAGTCATTAATAGCTCTCTTTGTTTTGTTTAGCACCCCACCGTGATAACCGTTCGTGTTAAACGCCTTTGTACTAATTACACTATTGTGTTATGGATTAGGAAGGTTGAATTTAGAAGGAGTGTACCGGCATTTGCATGGAGAAGAGTGGAAAACCATTTAGGTAATACCACCCCCAGTACACCCGACTGGGATCCAAACCTGATCTCCCCATCTTCGGCAGTCTAGTTTATTGTAAGTCTAATGCCTTAGAGCATACGTCCACCGAAGGGGGTAGTAATAGCTTGGTTGTTTGAGGTACTTATAGAATAGATATCCGTCAATTTTTCTTAAATCATCAGGATTTTTATTGTAAGATTTGATAAATGATTTGAAGAAATTTTAAAATAGGATTAATTGAGGGATAGAGTATTATATTAATTTCTAGTTTATCTGCATCTCACTACCTGTTACAGAAGATTTTATATTTACAATAATAGGTACGGATCAGTAAGGTATAATTTGAATGGAAATGTATACCATTTTAATATAAGGGAGAGTGGGAAAATATTTAAGAAGAAAAAAACTTTGGTACACTTTATTTACAGTGAGATCTTATGGTGGGATGGATGGGTTTGAGAATTCAAGGCAGTATTTTTGCCGGTTTTAATAGCGAAATATCGGCAAAATAAATCAAATCCTCTTCCAGTAGAAACATGGCGTTTAATTGTCTACACATAATAATGTCAAGAGTTCTTTAACATCTGTCAAGGATGTCCTAGAATGGGACGAGAGCTTTTTATCTTCATTTAAAAATGTTCTCATTAAACGCTAATGTTCTGATGACAGATAGTCAAGAGGTAATAAAGGGGAGTAAATAGTAAATTCCCCGTAGGAAGAACAATATAAATACTACAAGAGAATACCTAATACAATCACCATAGTGAGAACATTACACCTGCCAATAAAACGAAGCTGTACGCACTACATTTAATTAACAATACAAGTATCTAATGTTAAAATAAGTTTCAATATTAGACAAAGCCCATTTGAGACACTCCGTATGAATGTAACTCAAATGGATGTTAAAAATTCATTTGGCGAATAAAAGGGAATAAACAAATAACTCCACTCACACTGCCACGTAACGAATAACGTCTCCTTTAAAGTTAAGAGCCAGGCGAAAAGGGGAATACTCTAGACTCTTCACCAAAATATGACACACACTATGGTGACCATCACAAAGCTCACACAAGGGGGTTGGATCCCCTCTCAATAAAAACCATGGGTCAGTTAAGTATGCCTGACGCACAGTCCTGTCATCACGACCTCCTCTCTTCTAGACCTGCGTACAGAAGAGGAACATTGCGATACACCATTTCTAATAGACCGCAACTTGTTCTGAAACCCACTACTTGTGCCAGGTGCGTAAGATTCTACGACGGACATAGCTCTTTAGGTCTAAAAACATGGCACCCTAACTTGGTTGTTTCGGGAGGAAGATGAACTGCCTCCTTGGCTGCCGGGTTCGCCAGTTCATTAGCTGGGAGACCAAACGGGTCAAAGATTTTTAGGCTTCACATGGTTTGAGAGTAGTGGAAGTAGGGGTTAGGGCTACCTGGAGTTCCCTCAAAATGTGGTTCCAAAATATTCAAACGATACATGGTCGTATCCATCCCAGCGTACTTGGTTCGGATTCTTGCTGGGTTAGTATACGGCCTGATCGCCCTGGATATATGTGCGTCAATTATAATTAACTAGGCGCTATATCTAAATATTTACATGTATTGTGTTCGGGCCTCAGGTAGTGTCACGCTTCCTACCAACGATTAGACTGGGTTTGATTTAAATTAAAGATAACATAATTAAATATCACTTTTTATTATTAAGGATTAATATATTCCACACTTTATTTATGTTTATAAAAGACTGAGATCACTAAAATAATCAGTCACTAATTTTCAGTCCTATCTTTATATCAAGGTGTAATTTATGTAACAATCCAAAAACAAATTCTTATTGCTCATATAATGATAGTGAGTCCGGCTGTTATTTATACTGAGAGGATGGACATAACTCACGTTTGGGTGCTATGTAAAGTGAGGTGAAACAGGATTAGATGATTGGTACAGTGGTACGCATGAAAACTATTCGAATTAATTTGATTTAGATTTATAAAGGGAAATAAATATTTTTCCACATTTAGATAGTGTATAAAGTAGTATGGACTTATGTTTTACCTTTTTTATTATATATATGATATATATATAATTATAAATATATATTATATATAGCTTTTTGTGCTAAATGCGTCTTACTACCCGTTCAATCTATCATAATATTACAGTATTACAATATGTACGAGTATTTTACGTTCAGGTCACGTGCTTAGGCGGTTCAAAGGAAGAGTATCTATTTTATTTCACAATTATACATATATAGATGGCGAATCTACTTGATATTTAAAGTGGTTGACACCTATTTCCATTTTAGATGATGCCATAAATAAGACTAGTGTTAATTATTAGAATCTTCAGTGGTGACTTAATTGTATAAAGCATTGTTAAACGCTCCCAACTGGTTTTGTATACAATATTAATGATCTTGCTATGACCAAACAGCCACTGTTGAACATCATTTGATTATGTTCTAATGTTCAAATATATCTTTAATGAACATGTATATAATAAACGGTAAAGTTTTTAAAGAACTGAGTTTAATTAATTGATAAGCAGATTTAAAATAATTAATTACCAACCTAAATTCATACGGACTCGTGCCAAACGAGGTTTGTGAGTACACCTTTATATAGAGATTTGTAATGTTGACCATTTCAAGGTTGACTATGAATGCTGGGAGGAGTGCCATTGACATTCTGGGGCCCCAGCCTTGCACCTCTTGATGTATAGCTTCCTTCCTGATAGTTGAAACAGCATAATCCATCTATGCCAATAGAGCTTCTATAACGCCTAGTTGACAATAACACGCTTACAAATAGAGGCAAATGACCTGAAGAGTCATTGTCACCTTACTCAATGATTTTGTCACTCTAAACAATTTATTGAGGTACGAGATTAGTCACAGTTGGGATAAAATTTAATCTCCAATAGAGGCTGTAACAGTACACCATACGAAATTTATAAATGTACACTTATGTAATATTTTGGTTTTTCTTAACTATTATTATTTTCAACTTGTCTTAGTAAACGTTCGGAATGTAAAAGCTTAGAGGATATGTACCCTTATTGGCGTAAAGAAGGAGTGATAAACTATTTAGCAAAAGACTTCCTCAGGATATTCAGCAAGTATTTGAACCCCAATATCATGTCACTGGTGGGACGGACTAAATTAGCTTGACGTGTATACAGCCTGTCCAGTGATATGAGTTTGTGCAAATCTAATGAAATATCAAAACTATTTCATTTAAACTCTTAAGTAATATTTCTAATATTGTTTCCCTACCCAAATGGGCTGTAAGAAATATTTCTAGACGACTTTTAGCACCGCCTCTTAATACCCAGTCATGATCGAGAGTCCATGTACTAATTACGCTAATGTGTTAGGAATGAGGAAGGTTGAATTTAGAGAAAGTGTCCATTCACGTAGAGGGAGAGTGAAAAAACATTTAGGCAAATCACACTCAGTACATCCGACTGGGATCTGAAACCCAATCTACCCTTTATCGGAAGTCTAGCTTATTGTGAGAGTGACGCCCTATACCATACGGCCATTATTTATGTTATACTAAGTTAGTCAGGGATGTCTAAGGTATAGTTTGAATAAGTTTGTGGACGGAGAGTGGGGGGACCATTCAACCAGCCTCAGAACACCTGGCAGGGATTTGATACTAAGACCCAGCCCGACAGTCCACGTGTGTATCTATGAGATATTGAAGCATAACATATATTTCATGTTAACAATAGCAGGATTTATGAGTTTTAATGAAGGACATACGGGTCCCACTTTATAAAATAAGGGCACAATACATTTTCTTCCCCTTAGCTCAGTCAGTAGTGTATCTGCCTACCGAGCAAAGGGTCCCGGGTTCGATTCCCAGCATGGCCAAAAAATGTATCATTGATGAAATATGGGTTTGCCCTTTCACATTGATTCATTAACGGCTGGGGACTGGATGTTGTGTCTGACCTAGTCTTGTTTAGATTATAGGGCATATGAAGCCATGACAGGCCTAGCAAGTCTGTAGTGGAAACTATATGGCTTGAATAAAAATCTGACCTGGACTATGGGTTGAAAAACATAAACATATTTTTACTTTCTCTCTATCTTACAGGTAGATAAAGTATTGTGATCGTCAAAAAAAATTAACTCGAAATTTTGACGAGTCTTGACGTTTCATGACCCCCCGAATCCGAAAAAGTTGTTTTTAGAATTTCTGTTTGTCTGTCTGTCTGTATGTCTGTCTATACCTACAACTAGAGCCTAAACTATTTTACCGATTGGGCTGAAACTTGGTATCTAGGGTTTTCATAGGGTTGCCCCGAAGTATTTTTGGAATTGTATATCTAACCCTAAAATTAAGGTTAGTTTACTGAAGGGAAGAAAGATAAAAAAATCGATTTACTCAAAATCGACTCTAACGATTTTATTTAGATTTCATTTAAAAAACTTAATAAATCATTCCAAACAAAATGGCTACTCTCAATATTTTGGAAAAATAACTTTAAGGGTTCCGGTCTAGTGCGTAAATTCTCATTTTTTATCATATCTCCGAAAATATTTGAGATATGAAATTACTTATCATTTAAAATAGGGCTATTTATAAAACAAATCTCTTATTTGAAACATATATTTACAAACCAATAACTTTCAAGATATGCGCAAATATATATATATATATATATTTAAACTTTTCGAACACTTAAGGCTAAATATTGCGACCGTAAAAAATAATAACGTGAAATGTGGGTGGATGTCACCGTCTCACTACACCCCAAACCCTAAAAAGTGTTTTTAGCAATGACGTCTGTCTGTGTGTATGCTTAACCCTAAAATTAAGAGTAGTTTAGTAAAAATGAAAAGAGAAAAATATATTCTCTCAAAATCGGCTCTAGCAATTTTGATTAAAATTCGTATATAGGAGTTGATTAAGACTATAAATAAAATATATATTTTCATTTTCCCATGAAAATGACTTTTAGGGTACTTTACAGACACGGAAATTTCCGTATCTCGGCAACCATTTAAGATACTAAATAACTTAGCATTGCAAAATTGTACTAATACTAAAAATAAAAAGCTTTTCATTGAAATATATTTTTATAAATCCAATAGTCTCTGAGATATTGGCAATATATTAATACAATTTTGTGAGATTTAGTTGTGAAGAGGTACTGCTTAAGTTTTAAAGCAATAACTATATTATACCATAGAGTAATCAAATACGAGTAAGTCTCTCAAAAAGTTTGTGTTATTTTTCCTTTAACCTTTTAGGAGAAATGTTTGTACGGCAATGATCTATCTCCATTTTAGAGTCGAGTCAATAAATACATTTTTTATTGATCAAAATTTATAAATGAGGAATCTAATAGCAATGCGATGACCTGTAGATGTGCAACACATAATAACATGTTAAAATGTTAACTGAAAATTGAAATTTTTATATGAAGTGTTGACCACTGTGGACCCAATATCGATCTTTTTTAATTGGCCCAAACATACAGGAGATTAATTCTATAAAAATAAAATTATAAAATTTAAAACCGGGACTCAAAAAATGTTTTACGTAAGTATAGTGCAATTTATGTTTGGGTTTGCTAGTGTATATTATTTCGTTCTACATTTATTACGAGTTTTGAGTAAACTTCTTCATTTTTAAACAATAGAGTGAGAAAGTCCGTGTGGAGTTCCGTACCATTTATTTGTGTCCGTGTTCATATAAAACGTAAACATTTGTGATATCTCGAGATCGATTTATTTCAAATATTATAATACTTTCTCTAGATATGAGAAATAGAAAAAATTCACTAAGCCACTAACTTTACCCGGTAAATACCAGGCATCTGCAATTATTATGTTTTATATTAAAACATATTATGATTTATATCAAATAAATTAAAGGAAATATACAATTAAGATTTTGAGTGACCTGGTGGACTAGGGGTAAGGTGTCTGACTTCTGTGCTGAGGGTCTGGGGTTCAATCCTTGGTCCCGGTGACCTGGCGGTCTAGGGGTAAGGTGTCAGACTTCTGTGCTGAGGGTACAGGGTTCAATCCTTGGTCCCGGTGACCTGGTGGTCTAGGGGTAAGGTGTCTGACTTCTGTGCTGAGGGTCCGGGGTTCAATCCTCGGTCCTGGCACAGATTTATCTGTTTTCAACCCCTAACTTCACCTCTGACAAGACGTGTATTAATCACAACTTGTAAATGTGGGGAGTGCCAGGCCTCCACCGTGGTTCGGATCCCACGTTGAAATGTAGGTCCTCCATTTCATCTCACAATCACCCTACCATTGCACATTAGCGCAAGTGTCTATAACCCGAACGGTCAGTAAGACGCGGTGCTAATAATAATAATAATATTTAAAATTTTACAATAGTAAAATTTGTATTGATCCTATAAAACATATTTTACACCATGTGCTATTAAATGTGAAACACAAAAAACTGAAAAAATATGTATAAAAAAATTGCAACATTCAATATTAAAAAGTTTAAACCTTATTTTTATAAGAACAAATCTAACATTGATTGAGTTACCGTTAATAATTTAAGAGGTTAATAATTTCAATATCTTTCAAATGTACTAAATGGATGTGCCACATATTACACATAGGTGGCCCTACAGATATTCAAGTTGTTTGGTTAGGGTTTCCCACGAAGAGTGAGTGATTCCTCTACCAATAAGTAGGGCATTGTGTATTACTACTCGTCTGGGTGGCCCACAATTTTATTAACACTGATGGGGGAAGGATGAAGAAGGTATAGTTTAGACTTTAGAGTAAGTGTACCCGGATTGGCGTGAATAAAGAGAGGATATTTATTTAAGAAAAAAAAAATCTTTAATTAAACCCACCCGGGATTCAGGCCCCGACCTCCTCAACACTGTCAAATCATTAATATATGAGCTTAACGTTAGTCGGTGTGCTAAGCGATGTTGGCCTATTGATTTAATTTACTTTTTATATTATTCACATCTGATTGGTTACCAGGGACTAACCTAATTTAAGATAACGTTAAGGAAAGGAAGTCTCCAAAAGTACTTTACCATAGTTCGCCTGGAGAGAGAATGATAAAACACAATCAGTGAAACCAAATCATGTTTGAGCCTTGACCTGATGAGCCAATTAGGTACTGCCCCATAACTCTCCTGAAGTGAGGATGGTAAAATCACTATCAGTAAAACCAGATCAGAAAGTTTCCTTGACCTGATGTGCCAACTAGGTACGTCCACCATAATTCGCCTGGAGAACCATCAGTGAAACCTATCAGTCTTGAGCCTTGACCTGATGGGTCAGTCAGTCGTGTAAATAATTTGCCTAGCCCTGCTGATACCTATTTACTGACCATCAGCCTTGTCTGCCTGTATGGGTCCACCTACTATTCACTATGCAGTTGTAAATGTGGGACAGCTTTTCAATAGTTCGGTTTTCGCGTGAGACTGGTTGGAGCGATGGGATTGTAAACGGATGTTTCGAACATATAGTTTACGTTTGACTGGAGGGGCGTAGCCTCTAAATGAATCCCGTTTGTTAAGTTTTATTTTAGCAAAATGGCAAATGAAACTTTTCCACATCTTTGAAAATGAACCGAATTATTTACATTCTAATGGCTGTTTTTGTGTGTTTTCCATCGCGTATTAATAACGTTTAGGGCTTTAAGGAGACACTAGTTGCACTAGTAGAATATAAATGAGGTAAGTGGAGTTTTAGAGGAAATCTACCCATATTTGCGTAGAAGTAGAAATGGAAATAATTCAGAAAAAAAATCCTCAGTAGTACAACTGATTGGGATCAAACCCTAATATCTTCACTGCCAGCAATTAAGTCTAAAATGAGAGTGACGCGTTAGAAAATGTGGCTAACGATGCGGATTATTTAAATAGTTGACCTTGACATTTCGGCTTGGCTTATTTGCAATTCTTTGGTAACCGGCCTCGTGGAATAGTGGTCATAGCCCCTTGCTGCTGACCTAGAGGTCTTGGGTTAGATTTCCTGACTGGTACGCAGGGATTTATCTCGAAAGGAGCCATCACGGAAAGGATGTACGGTTAGTACATTCGGGCGTCACCTGGGCAACTGTTCATTAGTACTGGTTAATCTTTCCACAAACTGAGCTACATAATATTACTATAGCCCAGACACCTCCTTATTATTATCTCTCAGATTAGAGTTTGATTTCCAGTTATAATATATTAATTATGTTGTTTTCATGCCTATATAAAACTCTTTAATTCCCCCCCCCCC
>CABFWB010000015.1:254969-279586 GCA_902151455.1 Timema bartmani | reverse complement strand
CCCCCATCACCTACTATTCGTCTTCGGGCTATTAGTTTTAGTAATATTAGCGTTAATTTAGTTTTAGTGCAGTTTTTTGTAAGTGTAGTTCTACTTGGACTCAGTGATAGTAAGGTTTTAGTGTTAGTGTGTTTTTAGTGTTAGTGTGTTTTTAGTGTTAGTGTATTTTTAGTGTTATTTTTAATGATCTTTAGTGTAATATCTTGGGGTTAGTTTAGGTTGATGTATCAAACGTGCAAATGATTACAGGGAGTATCAGAATAAAGGTGATGTATGTATATATATATATGTATATATATATATATATACATCACATCAGGTAGTAAAATGGGGCGTTAATATATATATATATATTAACGCCCCATTTTACTACCTGTTTGGATTATACACTTTGGTATTAATTGAGATAATGGCATTAGGGGTAAGGCAGGCTATACTCATAGGAGGTGTAAACGCATATGCGTGTAGGGAAAATGGAAAACTATTCTAGAAAAAACGCCCTCAATACCAAGATTTGAACCTCTATCTTCCCGTTATTGACTGTCTAGTCTCCTGCGAGAGTAGTGCCTTAGACCATACGGCCAACGAAGTGTGCTAGAGGCGATATTATTCGCAATACAGCAAGTTACTTTTTTAAAATAACATAATTTTAGTGACTATATATTGCTATCATTTATAAAAAATATCAGTTCTGGCCTAATTCACATTTCAATTTTTTTCATTTTGTTTGGAGTATTTAAAGCGCATTTTCTGAACCTACTTATAAACACGACTTATAAACTAACTTAAATCTAGAACAGACACCACACCCAGCCGTTTGTTCATCACTGTGAAAGGTAAACCCACATTTCAGCAATGATACATTTCTAGGTCGTGCCAGGAATTGAACCCAGGACCCTTCGCTAAGAAGGTAGACACGCTCCAGATTGGGCTAGGGTGTCAAATACAGATTTATAATCTAAGATGAAATGTATATCAATTATAAACTACATTTTAAGTTGTTCTTTTTCAGTGTCTAGTCTAGTTTTTGAGATAGCTTTGAATTAGTATGAATTACTAAAAGGATTAACCTAGTAGCTGGTAGCTTATTTGATTGATAGGCTTGCTATGAAAAGGTATGATTTGATTTTAATACATTCAATCATTAGGTAATTACTGACACAGTCTCACAGAAATCCAAGCTAATCCACATGAAAATATATGAATAACGTATTGGTTAACAGACCACCATAATCTAATAGATCTTTACTTGGCCAATTGTTTTTAGATTTCAACTTGTGAATGAACAACGAGAAAAATATCACACTGTGATCAATAACCATTTGCGAGCTAATCAATTTAACATTACCATTTTTTTCTGGTGAATTAACTTTTTGAAGTGTTTGGATCATATTGACTGGAATCTTCTATTCATTATTACAACTCGACAGCAGTCGTGAGGTGTGAAATGATATTGAAGTATTTCTTTTTATGAGTACTTTCAACAATATCGTTATAATTATTTTTATCTCCGCGTCTTACTACCCGTTTGGGCTATGCGTATATGAACTAAGTTCTCTAATTTGTTAAGTATATTTTTTTGACACCGCGTCTTACTACCCATTCAGGTTATATGCTTATGTACTGATTATGTTAATTGGTTAGGGATAAGGAAGATTAAATTAAGAGTAAGGGTACCCACATTTTCGTGGAGAGAGAGAGAGAGTGACTGATAAGCCACTGATGAAAAAACACCTTCAGTAAACCCAACCGTGATCTAACAACGATCTTCCCGTCATTGGCAGTTTAGTCTGTTCTGAGAGAAGAGAAGTGTCTTAGACATTGCGGCCACCGATCCGGGTTTTAATCGCAAATATAATAATAATTGGATTAAAACTCCGACCTTCTGTCAGAGAACAACCAGACATGATTATACTGATGTCTTTGTACGTGCTCGCTAGTTCGTGTAAGGTTTTACTAAAATATGTATCAAGTAAAGGTCCAAAAACTTCTAAATGAGATCCCATATATTTTATTCACAATTTGGGGGAACTGTTAGTTAATATTAAATAGTATTAGTGAATAGTTTACTTTTAATCCTGTACCCTGCATTTTTTAGCACCACGTCTTATAACCCTTTCGAACTATACGAATTAGTGCTAATTACTCTAATGTGTTAAGGATTAGGAAGGTTGAATTTAGAGGAAGTGTACCCACATTTTAGTGGAGCTATAGTGTGGAAAATCATTTATGAAAAATGACCTTCAGTTCTCCTTATCGGGATTCAAACCCCGATATTCCCATCATAGGCTGGCCAGTATATTTTGAGACAATGCAGTTCCAGAAGTGGGTAGCCTTGCATACAAGGAGATCAAAGGCACCGTTAGCACAGCCTCCATTGTACAATAAATATTCGTGGCTAAAGATATACAAACGAATTCTCCATGCTTACAACTTCTACATAACTAGGTCAAGCGTGAAGAATTATTGATTGGTTCTCGTGAAAACTGCTAAAGTCAAATGCATTCATACAACCATTCGTGCATGCATGTATATATAATATGTGTGATGCATTCAAAAGCACACGATCTTTCAGTAAACACTACTAAGAGGAACACATGTATGGATCTAGCGTATGGTTTCCTCTGTATATTTGTAGATTCAATGATGACGAACACAATCGACAAAGTAGCCTACTGGCTGAACAAGAAGGGTGATGAAACACAATCAAACACAGGAATTACTATTAAAAATACCCGTTTCGGTGGCTGCATGGTCTAAGGTGCTACTCTTGCAGTGGGTTAGACTGCCAATGACAGGAAGATTAAGGTTCAAACTTCGTTGGGTGTACTGAGGGTGGTTTTTCCAAGATGGTTTTACAATCTTTATTCACGCAAATGTGGGTACACTTCTTATAAATATAGTCTTCCTCATGAATAAGACATTAGCATAGTTAATATTATTACTATTAGCAGCGCGTATTACTACCCGTTTGGGATATACGCACTTACGCTAATGTGTGATGGTAGGGTGATTGTGAGATGAAATGGAGGACCTACAGTTTAACGTGGGATCCGAACCACGGTGGAGGCCTGGCATTCCTCACATTCACAAGTTGTGATTAATACACATCTTGTCAGAGGTGAAGGAAGAGTTTGGCAATCAGATAAATCTGTGCCGGGACCAAGGATTGAGCCCCGGACCCCCAGCACAGAAGTCCGACACCATACCCCTCACCCCGTAAATTTAGCCCTAACGGGTAATAAGACGTGGTGCTAAATATAATAAGTTAAATAATAAACAATTTTGAAATAATAATAATAATAATAATACTTAGCACCGCGTCCTACTACTCGTTCAGGTTATACGCTTAAGTAATAATTACACTTATGAATTAGGAATTAGAAAGTTTTAATATAGAGGAAGTGACCCCGCATTTGCGTGTTGGGAGAGTGGAAAACCATTTTGGAGAAAACCATCCCCAGTTCACCAGAGTGAGATTCAAACCTTGATTTCCGTTCTCGGCAGTTTAGCTCAACATGAAACCAGTACGTTAGCTAACTGAGCCACCGAGACGGGTTATTTTTGAAATAATTTTCAAAGAAAACCACATTTGTTTACTTAGTTTTTCCAGGAATAAATCAAAATTAAACCGCATTGCTGAACACGCAAAATAAATATCAAGGTACTCTATTCCGGTTTGCTGGTAACGAATAGGCCAGATATTGAATGCTCAGTCGTGTACATCTGATAGGGGTGGTCCTCCATTTTTGGGGTTGGGCGTGGGCGTGATGAACTCTCTCCATAAAAAAAATCCCATCAATTATTAATATACCAACTCCCCAAAATGTATTCTATGCAATTTACACATACTTCAATTCAACCTTCCTCATCACTAACCCCTTAGTGGTAATATAATGCATATAGAGCTGATTGGCAGAAAGACGCATTTAAAAGCATAAATTTAAAACATTTTAAATACCATGCATTAAGAAAGATCGTGAAATGTTTTTACACCATAGGGACATATTATAGTCTAGCTTGGCGCTAGCTGGGATTCAAGGAACTCCCAAAAATCTAAATGTATATTAAGACGCGTGCGTGTGTGTGTGAACTCATTCAGGGGAAATCAGTCTCTTAAGCAATGGCCCCTATATAAGACATGATGCAACCCACAATGCTAAGTCCTCTCTAGAATCTTCTCTCACAAGATTTATACAGTGATTTTTACAGGAATAGACATCTGATGCCATGGAAATAACCCAACTCAAACTATGCTTAGCCACACTTGCACTGAAAATACACTTAAAATAACTAAACATTAAATCTAGAATAGCTCTAAAATCACTGTTAAACAAAACTAACAGTGCTACTACGTTGATACTAAACCACAAAAGCATCAAATCTATATTTACACTTTTTTTATTGTATGACATACATGATCGGGAGGAACATAACATCCAGGTTCGGTTGCCTATGTGTAGACTATGGCATAGAACGTTGTCTAGAATGCACCACAGGATGTTGTCTACATGTCATGCCGCAATGAGACGATGTGTTGATAATACTTATGAAGGTGTGGAGCCAGTGTGAGTCTTAACCAAACCTAAGCATAACTAGCCAAACCGTGGTGACCTTAAGGATCATTCCCCTTAAGGGAAAGATACCCAAGGTACCGGCTGGGAGTTTAACCCGAGACCCCTAGGCTCGTAGCCAGATGCACTGACCACTACACTAGGGGGCCGGTTTACACTTACACTAAAGCACACTCACACTAGAACCACACTAACACCAACTAGAACTACACTTACACTACGATTTCACCAACATTAAAAACACACAAATACTAAAACCACACTAGAAGAAATCCCAAACTAGAACTATATTTACAACAAAACTGCCCTGAAACTAAAATAACGCTAGTAATAAAACTACACTAACACTAATAAAACAACAAACACTAAGTGCAAACTAGAATTAAACTAGGGCAAAGACATGGGGAAATATAATATGAAACTAACACGCTTATTTACATAAATAAGCACAAACACAACATAATTGAAGAGACAAAGATAAAAACAATGAACCTCTCAATTCACTTGGTTTAGTTTCCATAGAAAAATACAATACTCTATACAGTCACATGCAAGCTGTATGTGTCGTAGACCCTATTAATTGAGATTGAGAAATGGCCTTAAAGATAGCTTTAATTAACTATTCTATGGCATTAGGAGTTCTGAAAGTTCATTGCTGCACTTACAAAAGTACGACACCTATATCTATCTTGAACTAGTTCTATCCAGTCCACCTCATTACACCCTATCTCTTAAAGGCCCATTCTAATGTTATCCTCCCATCTGCATCTAGGTCTTCCCAATGGTCTCTTGCCATTTAGTTTGCCAGTCAGTCCCCTGAACAGGGTTCTAGAATCTCCCATTCACGCTGCATGTCCTTCCCACCATAATCTACGAGACTTGATTATCCTAACAATGTAGTGTAAAGAGTACACGGTATGTATTTCATAATTATATAACCTCCTCCACTCCCCAGTAGCATTATCCCTTTTTGGAACCAATATCTTCCTAAGCACCTTGCTTTCGAACATCCTAAATTTATTTTCGTCGTGTAAAGTAAAAGACCACATTTCACACTCATACAAAATAATGGATATTCTCTCCTAAAAATAATCAATGTAGGTGTTCTAACAATACTGGTGAAGATAGAACCTTGTATTATGCGTTGACAGGGTCATCGTTGGGGGATGAGACACAATTAATTGCC
Organism: Timema bartmani; assembly: GCA_902151455.1. Lineage (NCBI taxonomy): Eukaryota > Metazoa > Arthropoda > Insecta > Phasmatodea > Timematidae > Timema > Timema bartmani. The sequence goes on along the minus strand of CABFWB010000015.1, from coordinate 273,826 downwards.
TGACCAGAGCATTTGCCAGTTACTTGATTGCTTCCGCCTAAAAGATAACAATTTTCATTTTTATGTGTGTGTTGTGTGAAACTAGTATTCATTTATTAATTAAAATCCACGTTCATGGAACACTAAATCCCCAACAGCTCCGGGTGTGTTTTGATTAAATTAATAAATAAAGGTTTCAAATCTCAGACGTGTGAACTAAGAGAGGTTCTTCCTAAATAGTTTCCCACTCTTCTCCCACATAAATTAGGCTATATATTTTTAATCAATAATTTCTACCATAATATTTACATATATTTGTGTATTTAATTGCAAATAGACCAAACGGGTGGTAGGGCATAGTAAATAAAGTGAATTAAAATCCTTTGGTAATTATAATGAAATACACTTTTTTTTCTTTCACAAATAAAGTGTTCAAAGGAAGAGTGTTAAAATCATTATAAATATTGTGTGAATATATAAAAATAACATCCGGACAGGGATATGAACTTTGGTAAACCGGCTTTACGTGTCTACTGGTACATCACCCTCAATAGCACTCAACCATTATTATAATCATAAAATATACCTAACTAGTCCAGGGGTCACCAAATGGTTGATCGTAAGCTATTTAAGTTCGATTTTTTTTATTAAGATCACAGTCATTCTCTCTCCAAAGGGCAAGAGAAACTAAAAGTTACAAATGAAAATGAATACCTTAGTTTCTCTTTAGGCTAGGCACAAAGTTAAATAAATATTTAACTACAATTTTGTTTAAATAATTAATAAACCTTATAATTTTTAACATAAAAAAGTTAATTTTAGTAGGAAATTTACTAATATTTAACATTATATCCATTACTACTACGAAGCAAGCCGTAAAGCGTAGTTCTGGTTAACCGAAGATTAGATTTTAGAGGCCTCTGGAAAGGCTACAATAACAACTAACTAAAATGAGCTACGGATAATTTTAAATCTTGATAGCTTGCGAGACAGTTGTAACATTTTGAAAGTATCTCCCATACTCAATGCGTTTGGCGCCTCTTGACTTAGATAGTTCAGCCCTCACTGCTGGCTATCGAAGGCTATTGTTTTAAAGTCTTATAGGATAGAACTTATACTATTATCGAAATATTAAAGAAGGGCAATATTTATACGAAAAGCTTTTAACATGTACTGTACAGTACATTCCTTACTTTATCAATTTAAGTGAAAGTAAAACTTCAAACTTGATTGAACATAGGTTTTAGCTGAAGTATTTGAAAGTTTTAAGATAACTTTTGGAATAAATCCGTATAGCTACCTAAATAATTGGAACAATAGTAGATATAGCTATTATATTTTCATCATAACAGTAAATATTGCAAGATAGTAGCTAGTGAGACTACTGCAAGATAGTAAATAGTGGGACTAATTCAATAAAGTAATATAGCAAGACTAGTTCAGGAGAGCAAGTAACAGGACGACCTCAAGTTAGTAACATATGGGACATCTTCATGATAAAGACTTGTGAGACTAATTAATTATAATGATTAGTGAGACTGCAAGGCGGTAACTAACATAACTTCTTCAATATAGTAACTAGTGGAACTACTTGAAATCAGTAGCAAGGTGAACCACTTCAAGGCGGTAGCTAGTGGAACTACTTTAAGGTAGTAGCAAGCAGAGCCACTTCAAGGCAGTAGCTAGTGGAACTACTTTAATGTAGTAGCAAGCAGAGCCACTTCAAGGCAGTGGCTAGTGGAACTACTTTAAGGTAGTAGCAAGCAGAGCCACTTCAAGGCAGTAGCTAGTGGAACTACTTTAAGGTAGTAGCAAGCAGAGCCACTTCAAGGTAGTGGCTAGTGGAAATACTTTAAGGTAGTAGCAAGCAGAGCCACTTCAAGGCAGTAGCTAGTGGAATTACTTTAAGGTAATAGCTAAAAAAACACTTCAAGACAGAACTTAGTGGAACTACTTCAAGTCAGTAACTAACTTAACTACTTCAAGTTAGTATACGTAGCCGTCTCATCTCTATTAAGTGTATTATGTTCGTAAAAATGGCACCTGAATAAAGGGAATAGAACCCGGGACCCTTGGTTTAGAAAGCTAATTCTCTACCACTGTGCTACCCATAGCTCGTCCCGTGATCAGGGTCATTCTCAACTAATAATTTAAGGTATAGTCTGTGATGGACGTGTGGAGCTCATCGGCTATTATGAGCTATCAAAAGTATCCCCGTCTTAATCCGTCGAGAAATGGAAACAGTATTTGAATTAGAGTGAAATGAAGTTAAACAAGAGATGATTTTCTTAGACGAACTGGACGTTTAGTATGTGCTCCTCCATGTGAGTATATTAGAAAAATACAGTAATATAATTATTTCTGTAGGTATCAAATACCTTTCTAACTCAGGATTTTGAATTTAGCTGGGTACAGTGAGTTTTATCGAACTGTGGTGTGTTCTGATGCATTTTCTTAAAAGTTTTCCCTTATATTAAATATATTCAGACACAAATAGTTAGGGTACTATCACCGAATCATATTTTAAAAGAGAGCTAGATTTAAATGTGTACTTGTATGAATAACACACCATTTTGCTGAAAAGTCTGTAAGTATATGAATAAACGAATGTATCTCTAGTATATACATATATATATATAAATGGAAATATTTATTGTCATATACTATATATAAGTGGAAAGGGGCCCCTCCATGTGCACAGAGGGTCCACTGTAAAGCTCCGCTGCTGTGAAACTCAATTTCCGTGAACAAAAGAGTGCGAGCCACCAGATGAGTTTCTGATTTGAACCAAGCGCTGCAAACGATTGCCGCTCCAGATATATATATATATATATATTCAAGTCCATGCATTCAGACCCCCCTGGCCCCTTCTCCTCTCTCACACCCCCTTAAAGCCCCGCGTCCCCGCTTTTACCCTGCCCTCGTTTACATATACCAATACATGGCTGTACAATACAAGTCCACGTCCTCTATACACACACAGCTACACACTGAGCCGCAGAGTAGATAGGCCAGCGGAGTGTTTTCGCACAATCAGCATTCGAGCGTTTGAAAATATGATAGAGTGTCAGGGCGGCCGCGTAGCCCAGCTATGACTTCCATTAAAAATATATATCTAAAAATTGGAGAGAGAGAGAAGTACACAGAGAAAGGGAAAGGAGAGAGAGAGAAAAAAAAATGAAAGGACCGCTGGCCAGTTGTTTGGAGAATGGTAGTTATGAATATGTATAATGTAGAGAGTAAATTTTTAAAAAAAAATTGCTATACTATTATTTAAACACTTTTTATAATGACATGAGTGTTATGGGAGACACATTCCCTTTTAATCTGTTAGCCTTACATAAGCAGTTCTTGTTTGTCGTGTCATTTTCATTGAAAATAAAGGTTTAGATATTATTTTATCCATCATTTACTAGTTTAAACAAATTTATTTACACTTTTAAGATCAAATATATGTTTGCATAAATTACACTATAAATTTATTTGGATTTGAAAGAGGATACAAGTATTAATTATTCAGGAACTGTTTGAATCAACCCCAAATATAGCACAGTTGAATGATGAATACATTTATTACTAAATACAAATACAAATATTATAAAATAACATACAAACATGAATTAATATACCGCAAAATATATAGTCATTAAATATATTAAATGAACCTTGAGATACTTATTACCTAATTTATTTATTTTTGTGTATTTAGGGTGTGTAATTTATGGACCATCAGCACACGAAATACAAGTTAACCTTATCCTATAACAGACAAAACAATCAGACCCCAGCCTTTATTCATCACTGTGAAAGAAAAAGCCCCAATTTAACCAATTATAAGTGTGTCGGGTATATTGGGAATTGAACTCAGGACTCTTAATTTAATAGAAAGTAGGAAGACAAGCTACCGACCAAATTAATTGGGTCAGATAGTATCTACATATTTTATTAGGTTATTCATTTTGTATATCCACAGTTTATACTTGTATATAGCATGTCTCTAAATCAATCCAACAAATTTCAGTAGTTTATTCTTAAGGTAAAAGTAGAAAGACTTATATAAGCAGCCCAGGCTCCATTTGAAATATCAAGAGCGGTATACTTCTCTAAATATCGAGGTAAAAACGTTATTTTGTGATATATTATGAAAACTGCTTACGCAAGTAAAACGAGTTTTCGCGTGATAATTATTTAGACTATGATCATTAATAAACTGAATGTATTGTACTCGTTACCCCCCTTATCATGCTCGTCTAGGGAGGGGAAGGCCATGACGTAAAGTACATCAATGTACGGCACAACGATACTGGCTGCCTACCTGGCAGGCATTAGCACTTGTCTTTGAAATAAAAATGTGTTCTTATATCGAAAACGGCGAGAGCTAAACAGTCCCACAGAGAGCACGCTTTTTATTAATTTTGACTCCATGTTTCATAATCTGAAGTCAAAAATTGATAATACCTTTCCTGACAAATTTTATTGCAGAAATAAGGGTGGCAACTCCCCATTTTTTTACATGATGGGGGTGGGTAATAGGTAAAATACATTTTTTTAAATTAATGATCATGGTTTAAATAATTGACACGCAAATAATGGTTTTACTAATTAGAGCAGTTTTCATAATATACTTACATAATAACGTTTTTACCTCAATCTTTAGAGGTTTATAAATCCTTCCATTTTTACCTCAAGAATAAACTACTGAGGTTTGTTGGAATTTTTTAGATACACGCTGTATATAGCCAAAATAAGTTAGGTGTATAGTAATTTAAGAAAAACGATCATAATAATGAAATAATATTAAAAATAAAAGTGTGAATCAAAATCCCTGGTACCTACATACCGCCTGGATTCGAATCAAGCTTTGAGCTTCGTGTTTAAGGCGGGAGTGCAGGGGACGTGAGAAAGTGTAAGGGTTTTTGAAGTTGTATAGCAAAACTTTTTTGGGCCAAAATAAATAAAACATTGCTCCAATACAAACATCCAGAGTTTATTTTTCTTCACATGGTGATATCAACTGCAGTTGTTGAATATCTGTCATGAGCATAATGGCATTACATGAGAAACGTTCTTATGTGAAAAGAAAAAAGTTGTCATTAAATTTCAAGTCATCCTTGAAAGATATTCAATAGCTGTGAGATCATCATGTGAAGAAAATTAAGCTCATTGTTTCTACTAGAGAAATATTATATTTCTTTTGATCAAAAGGAAGTTTTTAAATAAAAACTGCAAATACAACTAATTTTTCTCGCTACCTCTGCCAGTTTAGTTTCCTTGAAAGTATATGACAAGTTTAAAAAATGAATATTCTCCATTTTCAGTGTGCAAACTATACGCTATTTAGAATGAGTTACAAACTAGAAGAATAAAAGGAGAAAATATTTAAATATTTAGCTTAATATTATTTATTATATTATAATGTAGGATATCCTTTCAACCCCTTATGTGGAGTAAACTGCCGCAAAAAGCTTCCCCATTTAAGTATATTCTCTGCCACACTTTTGAGTTAGTCTCATGACTTCCCGAGATTTCTGCCTTCTTCATCGAAGATCCTCCACCAAGTTATTACTAACTGTATAATTTTGTTTTTACAACCCTTTTAAAATTTAGAGTAGATTACTTAGTAGGTTTCTTTTTCAACCTATTCCTACTACTCGTCGAGAGACTACGCATGTAATTACACCAATGAGGTATGGATGAAGAAGGTATAATTTAGATTAAATGTAACCAAGTTTTCATAGCTTTTGCAGTACACCCAGCCGGAATTCTAGCCCCAACCTCCTTGTCACTATCAAACTATACAAGATGACCCAGGCATGTAGCTCGGGTGTCCACCAGTAAATGTTTCAAGATAAACTCTTGATCAAATAAATGGTACGGAACTCCGCACGGACTTTCTCGCTCTATTATTTAAAAATTGAGATATTTACTCTAAACTCATAATATGTGAAACGAAATAATATACACTAGAAAACCGAAGCATAAATTGCACTATACTTAAGTAAAAAAAATTTGAGTCCCAGTTTTAAATTTTATAATTTTATTTTCAAAGAATTAATGTCCTCATTTGTATGTTTGAACTAATAAAATTGATCGATTTTCGGTCCACAAGGGTCAAAACTTTGTATTAAAATTTCGAATTCCGGTTAAAATGTTAACATTTTATTAGGAGTTTCAAATCTTCAGGTCATCGTAATGCTATTCAATTCCTTATTGATAAGGTTTGGCCAATAAAATATGTAAATATTGACTATAATTGAGTCTAAAATGAAGGAGATAGAAAATTGTTGTACAAACGTCCTCCTAAGAGGTTAAAGGAAAAATAACAAACCTTTTGAAATACTTACTTATATTTAATTACTCTATGGCATTAAAAAATTATTGCGTTAAAAGTTAATTAGTATCTCTTTACAACTAAAGCTCACAAAATTGTATTAATAAATTTGCCAATATCTCAGAAACTGTTAGTTTTATAAAAAATATATATTTCATATAAAAGTTTTTCTATTTTTAATAGTACTACAATTTTGCAATATTAAGTTATTTAGTATCTCAAATAGTTGCAGGGATACGAAAATTTCCGCTTCTGTCAAGTACACTAAAATTCATTTTCATGGAAAAATGGAAATAGAAATTTTATTTATAATCTTAATCAACGCCTAGATATGAATTTTAATCAATATCGTTAAAGCAGATTTTGATAAAATCGATTTTTTTCCCTTTCCGCTTTTTATTAATCTACTGTTAATTTTAGGGTTAAACAGTCACACAGATAGACGGCATTGCAAAAACCACTTTTTATGTTTCGGGGGGTAATGAAACGTCAACATCCATCAATATTTCGGGTTAGATTTTTTTTTACGGTCGCAATACTCTTAACTTGAGTGTTCAAAAAGTTAATATATATATATATATTTAATTGCAAATAGCTTGAAAACTATTGGTTTTATAAAAATATGTTTCAAATAAAAGATGTGTATTTCATATCTCAAATATTTATGGAGATATGATATATAATAAGAATTTACGCTTCAGACCGGAAACCTTAAAGTCATTTTGCTGAAATATTGACGGTAGCCATTTTGTTTGGAATATTTAAAGATGTTCATAATTGAAATTTAATCGAAATTGTTTGAGCTGATTTTGAGTAAATCGAGTTTTTCTCTTTTTTTCCTTCTGTGAACTACCCTTAATTCTAGGGTTAGATATCCAATTCCAGAAACTCCTCGGGGCAACCCTATTAAAAACCTAGATACCAAGCTCTATTCCGAGGTACAGACAGACAGACAGACAGACAGACAGACAGACGGAAATTCAAAAACCACTTTTACTTTCTCGCTATCTTACAGGTAGAGAAAGTATTGTGATCGTCAAAAAATCGAACTCGAGACTTTGATGAATCTCGACGTTTCATGACACCCGAATCCGAAAAAGTAAGCTAACCTTAAAATATAATAATTATAATTCCTTGTAAAAACTAATCTCTAGATGGCAAATAAACATATGTTCGTTTTCAAGAAATTTTAAACTATTTAGTGGTGCAATAAATAAGCAAAGACAAGTGAAAAGACCACTCACGCCTATCTCAATAGATTTTAAGACCTCCCCCTCTGGTCCCCCCTTCCCCACCCATTTCATTATTAAATTTCTACGCCACTGAGTCTAAAGGTTATAACGTATTCACGCCCCGACTAACTTTAAAAATTCTCTTCAGCTCTGATGAACACAAGTGTGTGATGGCTATTAAATTACATACTTATTATGAGTTGGGAACCAACAAGAAAGTAATATCGATTTGAATGTATGTTGACCATAGCTTGTAATATAGCAAGTTAGTGTTTAAGTTTGTAATGCATATTTATTATGGAAAATTTTAACACATCTCGAATAAAAAATAAGTGCAAACGATTCGAATGAATGTATAAATAAATGGCTTGTAAATTAGTGAGAAATTTAAAACACTTGGAATGCATATTAACTAAGGTTTGCAATGCTAGGAGACACTGATAATGATTGAAGTACATCATTTAATGACATTCAAAATAAGCTATAATAATTTTAGTGAATGTTTCTTTGGACCTATAACGTAAGATTGTTTATTTTTGGAGCCGCGTCCTAATAACCGTTCGGGTTATACGCTTATGTAGGCCTACTAATAATAATAAAGGTTTTATGGCTCAGGAAGTTTATATTTAAAGGAAGTGTTACCCATATTTGCGTGGAGGGAGAGTGGAAAAACATTTTGGATAGTCACCCTCAGTAGGCCTACACCTGACATAGATTCGAACATGAATTCCCCCGTCATGGGCAGTCTAGTCTAATGTGAGAGTAGCACGTTCGACCATGCGGGCACCAAAGCGGGTAGGGATATATTATTATTATTATTATTATTATTATAATTACCGCGTCTTACTACCCGTTCAGGTTATATGCACTTACGCTAATGTGTAATGGTAGGGTGATTGTGAGATGAAATGGAGGACCTACAGTTTAAAGTGGGATCCGAACCACGGTGGAGGCCTGGCATTCTACACATTCACAAGTTGTGATTAATACACGTCTTGTCAGAGGTGAAGGAAGGGTTTGGCAATCAGATAAATCTGTGATGGGACCGAGGATTGAACCCCGGACCCCCAGCACAGAAGTCTGACACCTTATCCCTAGACCGCCAGGTCACAGAGACATTGTTAAGGATTGGAATACATGCCTATTCTGAAATGGGAAGTAGCAATAGAGTGAAGAATTTATTAATTCTTGCTTATTATAGGTTGCATACAAACAAAGAAGTAGTAACCATTAGAATGCATATTTACTTGCAAAGCAAAAAAAAACAAAATACAAATTAGACTCATCCTTTGTATGGCTTTTAACAAAACATAGAGACAGTAAGAGTGTAAAGCATGTTTATTCTGGTTAGTAGGGAAACAAGGCATTGGAAAAATGGCAGTTAATTCTTGCTATAATTTGTTAGGAAACAAGATGAAAAGAAAATTATAAATAATTTATTTTTACTATTGTTCGTAAGAAAGAAAGGATGTGAGAGTGATAAAAATACCTCAGAACTATTGTTTGTAACTAAACAAGTAGGCTAACTGAGAACAAATATATTAGACAATATATTGCTTATTAATTGTAAATCAAAAAGTAAACGAGAACAAGGCAAACATATCTTATTATAGTTTGTAAAACAACAAATATACGAGAACAAAGCAAACGTGTATTTATAATGGATTGTAAAGCAACAAGTAAACAAGTATAGGTGGATCATATATTAACTTTTAATTGTAAATTGAAAAATAAACGCAAACAAGGCGAACATAGTTTTATTAATAATTTTAAAGCAACAAATACAAAAAAAAAATACAGGGGAACGTATGTTTACTACGGATTGTAAAGCAACAAATAAAATAAATTAAGGGAACGTATATTTACTATGGAACATAAAGCAACAAGTAAACAAGAATAAAGGGTAACGTATATTTACTTTGGAATGTAAAGAATCAAGTAAACAATAATAAAGGTTAACTTATATTTACTATGAATTATAAAGAAATAACTAAACAAGAACAAGGACGTATTTATATTATGAATTGTAAAGAAACACGTAAGCCAGTACAAAATAAATGTAGGTTTGCCATAGATTTAAAGTAACAAAGTAAACAAGATTAAGGGTAACGTATATTTACTATAGATATAGAACAACAAGTGATCGAGAACAAAGGGGAATGTAATATGTGTACACTGGATTTATAGCTACAATTAAATGACAATGATGAAAGTAGTGTACATGATCACGATGGTTTATACCCACTTCGGTGGTCGAATGGTATGCTCTAAGGCGTCACTATAACAATTGAATGGAGTGCCGATGACGTAGATATACGAGTAGGAATGCAAATCACAATATGGTGTGCTGAAAGTCCTTTTTTTCTAAAAGGTTTTACACTCCCCCCCACATACAAATGTGGGTACACTTAACCTAAATTAGGCTTCTTTAATCCCTAGCACGTTAGGATGATTAGCAGAAATGCCTCCAGCCTGAACAAGTAGTAATGCAGAGTGCTAGTAAAAAAACTATGGTTTATATGTTAACTAGAGAGTGTGGTTTATTAGGAACAACCAAACGAAAACGATGAAAAATGTTTTCACTATTTCTACTAGGACAAAAAATGAGCGAGCATGATAGGGATGAATGATCATCATGACATGGAAGGCAATAAGTGTTAAAACGAGAGAAGTAAATATGAATTAAGATATGTAAGGAAATAATTGAGGGTACTAAGAAAATAAACATATATTCAGACATGTAAGGTAACAAGTGAGAAAGAACGACTGAGAGACATGTTTATTAAGACATGTAAGGAAGTAAGTTAGAATACGAGTAAATTAAATGTGTGATATGAAATGTAAGGGAATAAATAGGAAAGGGCTAGAGATTTTAATTATGATTTGTAAGAAAATAGACTATCACGGATGAATGTTTTCATTTGTATTAGACTTGTATTGAAATAGGAGAGCAAGGGTGAGTGAGATAGCTCTTTAATATAACATATTAATTGATAAATGAGTAGATAACATTATTTATCGTTTTAGAGTTAATTTAAATCTAAATAAATGTAATTTTCACGAAATGAACGCCATTTAAGTAAAATACTACATGCTAAAGCCTACTTTAATTAAGGAATGGACAAATACGTTACAGTTGTTTACTGGGCTTTGTACAGGGGATTTAAATGTCTTGAACTATTATTTTCAGATGAGGTAATATTTATTTATCATTGTTTGCAATTCCATTTTCCAACGTTTTTGGCTATCGAATATCTAAAAGGATGAGGATTTGTCATTTTATGAATTGTATTTTATGATCACGTTTGTAGGTTTTGTTTGTATGGTTATATGTTATTTATTTACATTGAATTTCTATACCGTACACAATATTCTCTTTGAACGTATTGCATTAATAACTGATAGCTGATACATTTTAAAACCCTAAAGCCTAAAAAATAAAACCAATTTCTCCTTCGAATCTGGAATTTACAACAAAATCACGTTCCTAGACTAGATTGTGTGTTGTACTCGACTAACAGCGCTAAGCCATAGCATAAAAATGACGCGCTTCAAATGGGATTGTGTTGTGAAAACGAATCAGACAGTTAATTTAATCTCTAAATTTTACCAACAAAGCACGCAGCAAGCTATGTGGTACCAATAATCCAAGCTGATTAATTGGCAGGCGGAAAGGTTGTGTGAACAAACTCACCATTCTTGAAAAAACTAAACAAACATGTGTTGCACCCAGGAATTGAGTGTAGGTTGTTATTGAGACACGAAGGTGATATCAATTTATTGATTGCATATGTTAAGAAAATAATCATAATGATCAATGTTATTATATTCTTGGTACTGGTTGGCTCCTGTGGATAATCAGAATTCACGTGGCCGCTGAAAAGTAAAAGCAAAAAAAAAATATGCTCTTGTTATGAGCTCTAAGCCAATCACAATATCGTGGAGCTATTCACTATTTCTATTCACCATGAGTTTTAATTTGTTCAGATTGCTTGCACTAGACTACATCACTATACTTAGGAGAGTTATTTAGTTTAAAAAGAAAGGCTTTCCTAAAAAGGCTGTTCATCATATTCTCTAAACACAACAATAATTAACAACGTAGACAAAACTTATAAAATTAATATAATTACTCAAACGCAAAACGTGATAACAATCGGCTCTTTTTAACTGGAAGTAAGTAGCATAATATATACGGCAACATCATTTTTTCTAGTGAGATTTTCTTTGTCACTCAATCGGAGTGTAAACTCTGCTCTTTACTCTAATTCAAGCGAACATTTTATTAATTCTTAGGTCCAGTTTCATAGTTATACTGAGTACTCCTCAAGTACGGCGCTAGACTATATACAGGACGACACCTACCTAGACAAAAATGGAATGGGCCAGTTTCATTTGCAAAATGGACACATTTCATTCAAGTTTAGGTAAGGGTCGTCTCGTATTTTGTATAGCACCGCAATTGAGGAGTGTTAAGTTTGACTATGAAACTGGCCTTTAGGTTACATAGTTAAGGGCTACCCACATTGCTGGTCACATGGTCTAACACGTTTCAAGAGACTGGATTGTCAGTGATAAAGAGATCAGGGTTCGAGTACCAACAGGATGCTCTGAGGAGGGTTTTATCATTCTCCTTCCACAAAATAACGGGTATATTTACTATAAATTATATCTCCTTCACCCAGACCCAACTAGTTTAAATAGGGGGATAACCCAAAATGGTAGTAAGACGTGGTGCAAAAGACTAAAGAGCCCATGTATCCCTAGTTGGGACTGAAAAAAAAAAGATTATAATTTGTAATTCTACTATATCAGATAAAAACATACCAGGTACAATTTTTCGTTTTTTACTAAGTTGATGGTTCTAGGGGAAATTTGTTTGCTACCCGTTAGCTTAACCTTAGATAATTATAGGGGGGAAAAGGTGTACTGGCCACTGATTTTGACCACAGGCTACCACCAACATTTTCTCCCGAGGTTGATTGGGAACTGCTTCATAGCAGTACGATTTCCCTCATAAGGTAGAGTGAGCCGCTAGCCAAGTCTAACCTAACCTAACCAAACCTAGCCTAACCTAGCCACTTGCTCCCCCTCTCACCAAGAAATGCATTTAACTCGGACATACTTTATGGAGTAGCTAATGCTCAGATGGATTGGAATTTCAGCCAAATCAAGTAAGTACACTGAAAGTTATAATTTTTCTATTCTTTTTCATTCATAGGGATGCAAATGAAGCTATTCTAACCTAACCTAGTCTAAGATAAAGGGCTGAACCATGATGTATTTCATGGTTTTGATTGTGGGATCAAATTGGTGTGCAGGTCAATAAGTGAGAGGGAGGTCACTGATTGACTAAAGGTTGGGCTCTAAAGGTGGTTTATCAAATATGGTTTAACATTGTGCTTTTACAATACTCTTTCCTAAAGGAGGGGTGAAATTTGTAAGGAACTCGAGCTAGGGGTAGTATTTTTGCAGTTTTTATAGCAAAACGTTTTTTTCGGCCAAAATCAATCAAATAATTATTCAGTAGAAACATATATTTTAATTTTATAGGATACATATAGATGGAGATATCAACAGTTCTTGAATATTTTTCATGAGTATAGCGGCATTGTATGACAAATTTTATATGAAGAGAAAAAGTTTTGATTCAATTCCAGGACACCCTTGTCAGATATTCAAGAACTGTTGAGGTCAACATGTGAATAAAATTAAAATCTATGTTTCTACTGGAGAAATACTTGATTTATTTTGACTAAAAAAAAGTTTTGCTATCAAAACGATAAAAATACCACCCTTAATTGGTGTTTCCTACACTCCAACCTTTAGGCCTTTGACGTAATTATTTATTTAATTATTTAATGTTAAAGAAGATAAAAATTAGACTAGTTGGATAATGACTCAAACATAACGTTATGTTTACTAAAACTCTAGATGGTTCGGTGACCCACTTCGGGGATTGAACGGTATTTGGCATAAATATCACAATAGACTGTATGGGTAGATTGGGGTTATAATTCCGGTCATGTACACTGACGGGGTTCTTCCATAAATTGTTATCCACTCTTTATCCAAGCAAATACGGGTACAGTTACTCTATTATTATTATTATTTAGCACCACGTCTTACTACCCGTTCGGGTTATATGCTTAAGTACTAATTACGCTAATAGATTAGGAATTGGGAAGGTTGAATTTAGAGGAAGTGAACCCACATTTGCGTGGAGGGAGAGTGGAAAACAATTTAGAAAAAACCATCCCCAGTTCACCCGACCGAGATTCAAACCTCGATATCCCCGTCCTCGGCAGTCGAGCTCAACACAACTAGCGCGTTAGCTAACTACGCCACCGCGGCGGGTACAATTATTCTAAACTCAACCTGTTTCATCCCTAACATATTAGCGTAATTAGTATATATGCGCATAGCCCAAATTAAAAGTATGACTTGGGGACAAATAAAAATATTGTTTATATATTTGGTGAAGGGAAAAGGAGACCCCAACGTTATCAAAATGTCACTCGCATAATACCAACATACGTTGGTTGAGTGATAGTGAATATACTGCATGTTTACAACGGCGAATAAATGAGAGATTTGGTTGTCATGGTAACGTATTGAATTAGTCTTTACACAGCTTCAAATACATCTGGTAGAGACAAGTTTTTTTGCAAAGGTTTAGTGGATACAATCAAACTAAAGCCCATTGGGAGAACAGAATTAATACAGCAACGAGAATCAGTGCATGTGTAAAAAAAAAGGTGTTCAAACGATGACGAAAATAGAATATTGAATGATTTGAATGTACTGAAATCAACAATATATTTTCAAACTTGAACAAACGTTCAATGTGTTATCCATTTACTACGATTTGTTTAAAAAAAAGTGATTAGTTTGACACAGTTTTTATTATCATTTTGTTTATTCTTATTAATTTACTTTAAATATTTGAGATATAATTCAATAATATATAAATACATAATTATATTTTTTTACTGTTTAGAATTTAGATCACATAGATAAATCCTTAGAGTCACCTTTGACTCAGCTTGAGATGGTATTAAAGACCAATTGACGTAGTTATTTATGTGTACAAAAATGACATTTAAATATGAAGATTGATCAAAATACCCTTATCTTAGCGCACCAATGTTCTACCACTGCTTTTAATAACTGAGATTATGTATGGTGTTTGGAGTCAATGCGTTTGACTGCCGTTATCTCATTTTCATCCATGGGTTTGATTCCCGTGTCGAGGAATATTTAAATGAATATGAGTGAGCATTATTCAACTATATTAACTGATAATTTCTAAATATTGTGCTAATTATTTTAATCAAACATATTATCTAGAACTGTAAAGCCATTTATATAATCTTAAAGGGTTTATCTTCATCTAATTTAATAAATGCGATAGCCGATTGGATTGTAGTACCTTTTAGTAGACATTAATAAAGTTCCAGTATCTTGGTAAATGCTAGATAAAGATTTATTTAAATTATTGGATACAACATATTTAAAAGTCTACTAATATTAATAACATTTGAATGAAGTATCTCGTACGTTCATAAAATAAAATTGGTTTGGGGTCTAGACATTAATTTATTAATAGTGTGTAAAATTTGGTCCACTTTTATATTTCGTGATTTCAATGTAGTTACCGCGTCCCACTACCGGTTCGGCTTTTACACATATGCGCTGATTACGCAAATGTATTAAGGATGAGGAGGGTTGAATTTAGAGTAGGTGTCCAGTATTTACGGTGGTCCAGTCTCTTGCGAGAGTGACACCTTACACCGTATGACCACTGAAGAAGGTGAGGTAGCTATTATTTCATATTTTTTGTGTGAACTAAGTTAACTATTTTATCAATATTGTGCATATGCTTAGAGTTTTAATATATGACGATTAAAAAAATGCGTACTTATTTAATAAATATATTATTATCTGCAAAAAAAGACATAATTTCGCAACAGTGAGCCCGCGGACTAAATTTCATGCTTATGTAGTATGGTTTACTGGTGATAGGGAGGACGGGGTTCTATTCTTTGCCAGGAGTACTGAGGGTGGTTTTATCTCAAATGTTTCAAATTCTCCTTCGACTTAAATGTGGATACATGTAATCTAAATTCTGCTCTTATCATCCCTTCACCATTATTGTAATTAAATAAGTATAGATCAGATGAGTAGTAAAAAATGAAACTAAAAAACACCGAAATATTAGCCAGAATTTGATGTTAAAATAAAAAACAATGTCACGGCTGATGACTATCAATCTTCACAATTTTTTTTAGCACCGCGTCTTACTACCCATGCGGTTTATATGCTTATGTAAGTTACTAATTACGCTAATGGTTTTTGGATCAGTAAGGTTATATTTAAGGAAGTGTACCTGCATTTGCATGGAGGGAGAGTGGAAAACAATTTAGGAAAATACCACCCTCACTACACCCAACTGAGATTTGAACCTTGATCTCCCCGTCATCGGCAGTCAAGCCTACTACAAGAGTAGTGAGTTAGACCACGCGGTCACCAAATCTGATTTCACTAATACAGTATATTTAAATTAAATAATATCTTGTCATTTATTTTCAAATGCCAACTTTGAAATAAACAACTTAAAGTTCATTATCTAATAACTAACGATAAATATGTATGTAAATAAATTGATATCTGAATAAAGTCTTATTTTATGTTCCCAATTTGAAATATAGGATTCCTTGCATCAGACATAGTCACTCTTTCTATTAGGTCTGAAATAGTTAACACATATTGGTTCATCCCAATCAGTGCCAAGTGATTTTTTTAATTTATAAAAAAAGTATATTTGAAAAATATTCTTCCCTTCTCCTTTGGACCTTACACACCCTTATTTATTTATTCCAGTTCGAACATTCCTTACGTAAACATTATTGGTAGTTTAATATTTTTACTTTCTACCTATCTTACATGTAGAGAAAGTATTGTGATCGTCAAAAAAATCTAACTCGAGATTTTGATGAATCTTGACGTTTCATGACCCCCCGAATCCGAATGAGTGGTTTCTGAATTTCCGTCATTTTGTCAGTCTGTATGTATATCTGTGTCTGTGTCTGTCTATCTGTCTGTCTGTACTCCCAACTAGAGCCTAAACTGCTTTACCGATTGGGCTAAGACTGGTTATCTAGGGTTTTCATAGGGTTGCCCCAAGGGATTTTTGGAATTGGATATCTAACCCTAAAATTAAGGGTAGTTTACTGAATAGAAAAAAGAGAAAAAGACGATTTCTCAAAATCGGTTCAAACGATTTTGATTAAATTTCATTTCTAAGTATTTATAAATATTCCAAACAAAATGGATACTTTCAATATTTCGGCAAAATCACTTTAAGGGCTCCGGTCTGGCAGGTAAATTATCAGTTTTTATCATATCACCGAGACTATTTGAGATATGAAATTACTTTTCATTAAAATATGTAGATCTATTTATAATACAAATATTTTATACGAAATTTATTTTTATAAAACCAATAAATTAGAAGCTTTTGGCATGTATTTATATTTTTTAACTTTTCGAACACAAAATGTAAGGTATAGCGACCGTAAAAAAAAATCTAACCAGAAATGTTGATGGATGTCGACGTCTCGTGACCCCCCGAACCATTAAAAAGTGGTCTTTGCAATGCCGTCTGTCTGTGTGTCTGTTTAAACTTAAAATTAAGAGTAGTTTAATAAAGGGAGAAAAGAGAAAAAATCGATTTTCTCAAAATCATCTCTAACGATTTTGATTAAAATTCATATTTAGGCATTGATTAAGATTATAAATAAACTGGCTATATTCATTTTTCCATGAAAATGACTTTTAGGGCACTTTACAGGAGCTGAAATTTCGGCTTCTCCACAACTATTTGATATACTAAATAACTTATCATTGCAAAATTGTAGTTATATTAAAAATAAATAGCTTTTATTATGAAATATATTTTTATAAAATCAACAGTTTCTGAGATATTGGCAAATATATTAATACAATTTTGTGAGCTTTAGTTGTAGAGAGATACTACTTAAAGTTTTAACGCAATAATTCTCCAATGCCATAGAGTAATTAAATATAATTAAGTATCTCAGAAAGTTTTTATTATTTTTCCTTAAACTTCTTAGGAGAAATGTGTGTACAACAATGATCTATCTCCATTTTAGACTCAATAGTCAATATTTACATTTTTTATTGGTCAAAATTTATAAATGAGGATTTTAATAGCAATGCGATGACATGAAGATGTGCAACACCTAATAAAATGTCGAAAATTTTAACCGGAAGTCAAAATTTTAATATGAAGTGTTGACCCTTGGGGATCCAATATTGATATTTTTTATCGGTCCAAACATAAAAATGAGGACATTAATTCTTTATAAATAAAATTATAAAATTTAAAACCGGGACTCAAAATATGTTTTACCTGAGTATAGTGCAATTTATGCTTGGGTTTGCTAGTGTATATTATTTTGTTTCACATATATTATGAGTTTTGAGTAAATATCTCAATTTTTAAACAATAGCGCGAGAAAGTCCGTGCGGAGTTCCGTACCATTTATTTGCTTTAAAGTTTAAATTATTTTTTTCATCTCTACTTTTAAAAGTTGAAACATCCTTTCATTTTTGATGGTTAGCTAACTTTATATTGAGTTTTCCAAGTGCCAGAATTGGTAAGAATTTAGAAAATATATATTTACCAACTTATAATACTTGTAAGTTGGATTGTTGTAAAGATAATTTCCCTTTTCAAATTCGTAGGTATAAAACCATTAAGTGATATATTCCTGGAAAGATTTAAATAGTCAAATAACATTATAAGCTATTTTTTTTTCAAATTTTCTAACTAAATGATTGTGTATTTTGACATAAATACTTAACACTTTTATCTTAGGCTTGCTCATTTAAGCTTACGTTTTTTTAATAAGTACACGGCTTTATAACAGAATTTATCACTTGACCCAAATTTGAATAGAAAAATATGTTCTTAAAACAAATTAAATAAAGGTCCTATTCTCTCTTTTTTTTCAGTTTTGGTCGACAGTTTGGATATGTGGTAAATGGTGAAACTAAAGGAAGCGTGGAAATAACTGTTTTCTATACGTGAAATATCAAGCAAACAAGTCAATAAGTAGGCATGAGATTATGTTAATTAATTGATAGGTATTTATTTTATTTTATACAACAATAATACAATCAAATCAACTATTATCGTAGTGACAATTTAAGAGTAAATTAGTATAGGAGCAAGCCTTCAGCATCTGCTTAACAAAAAAGACCCCACACCACCTTTCCCCCCCCCCCCC
>CABFWB010000015.1:238228-254664 GCA_902151455.1 Timema bartmani | reverse complement strand
AAAAAAAAAAAATATATATATATATATATAGGGATTTTTTTTATCCATCATATGATTTCCATTTTCGTTTTTGCTACAGTAACTCGATTTTCTCTCCGCTCTCCCATCATCCCCCGCCCTCGTGGTTGAAATTCAATAAGCCTCATCTTTATCCAGTGGAGGCCAGCGCACCGCTCGCGGGGGGGTGCCCATCCCAACCAACGAACGAGTCAAGGATAAAGAGAAGAGCCAGTTTCAGCAGGAGGAAGGTGTGGGGGGATGCATGCAGTTTTCACTGTTCTAGACTTGGTATTGTCGGCGCTTAGTTTCCACGCCACGAGTTGCTGTTGTTGGATGGCATACATAACGAAGAGATAGGGTGCAAGGGGTGAAGGGTTTGGGCAGGATCTACATGGGCTTTCAGATTGACTCCAAGGTTTTACGCTGATGGCGTTTACGTGACGGCACCCAAACTGAGAAGAGGTGACGCACCAAGTTCGGATGTTGTATATTCTTTTATATATATATGGATATTTTTACACTTCTGTTAGGCTTTTATACAAATATTTGAGAGAATACTTTAATGAGATACATATATTGTATTTATATTAATTTTCAAATAGTTAAGCCACCTAGACTACTAACGACAGATGTGACCAAGGGGTTTGAAATGTTATTCGCAAATAAAACTAGATAATTTTTGACTGAGAGGTCGAGTTTTGAATCCCTACTGGTTGTATTGATGGAGATTTTCACTAATATTTTTTTTAATTGATATATTTGAGCTGTTTAACATGAACTTTCTGAACTGACTGATTATATCACCATGCGAGAATTTCTATGAGCAAGAGCGAAATGACCTAGCCATTTTGGGAGGAAAGGCCACAATCCACATGGGCCTGACGGCTTTACTTAACATCCGAAGGAAGTTGTGCTATGGATTTGTATCGATAAAGAAAAATATGTTGACCTCAGCTGGGTTTGAACCCACAAATATTGTATTCTGAGGTGAGCACTTAACCCTAAAACCACCAAGGTTGACGTTTCAACGCGTAAATTTTACTTATGTAAAAATTATCACATTTTTCATCGAATTAATCTGTTTGGCACACTGTTTGGTGGAAAGAAGTTAACCTATATTAAAATGTGAGTCAGAGCACAGAACAAAAGAAGTTTCATACATCTGTTCATTCAATTTTAATAACATCAATAGGACATACAAAATAATACAAAACAGTAGGCCTGGATAAGATGACCTTAAATTAACTTTACAAAGGGTGAAGAGCTAATAGCAACAGACATGCTTGAAAAATGTTTAACACGTATTAATGTATTATTATTATTATTATTATTATTATTATCCGTTCAGGTTACACGCACTTAAGCTAATGTGCAATGGTATGGTGATTGTGAGATAAAATGGAGGACCTACAGTTTAACGTGGTATCCGAACCACGGCGGAGGCCTGGCATTCCACACATTCACAAGTTGTGATTAATACACGTCTTGTCAGAGGTGAAGGAAGGGTTTGGCAATCAGATAAGTCTGTGCCAGGACCGAGGATTGAACCCTGAACCTCCAGCACAGAAGTCTGACACTTTACCCCAAGACCGGCAGGGTACCTAACATGTATTAATAAAGAGATTCAACTAATAATATTTCAATATTTAACTGTTCATTATAACTTTAGTGTTTCATCTTTATATTTTCCAAGTATTTGAAATACAACAATGTTAAAACAAAATACTTTAAACTGATATAATTCTCACTATTATGTTAGAGAAAGTTTGACTCGTTTATCAGCCCATACCATTGCTTATTAACCGGAAAATTAGATATAAGAAAAGCAAAATTGGGACCAGTTTATTAGGATTTTCATTTTAAATAACTATTCTTTTAAATTGTTTTGAATTTTTCAAAATATGGTAAAATATTTCACTGGGCTCAATTCTCTAAGTAGAATACATAAAGTCGCACCAGGAGCTGGATTAGTTATGATGTATAAGTTATCCATGAGGTAGGATTTGTTCTAAGGAGTTCACCATAAACCAAATTGAGACTTTTAAATAAAAGCCTGGCGAGTTCATCAAACTTTTCAGCAATCAATCTGAGTACGACAAAAATAAAAGATATGCTATCAATGTGTTACTATGACTTGTTGGTAAAGCTACTTGATAATATGTTATGATTGTAAGGGAATTATTTTTGTTATGTCATTAATAGATTATGTATTCTCATGGCATTTCTGAGCCAGCCCAGCTGCCATTTTGTCTTTCCCAGCCCAGTGTTTGAGGGTAGAAAATAAATAGAAAGCGATTGTTAAACATTAAGTGAAAGCGAGACAGTTAGTGATAAAGTTGCCAATTTAATAGGTATAACATTGCAGATATTTTATATATTGAAGGCTGCTTCTCTTGGAGGATGGAGGCTCAAGTAGCGGTCAGTATTCTTAGAATTTTTACCAAACTTTTTTATTGTTAAAATAAATAAAATATTGTTCCAGTAGATAGGTTTAGTTTTATGTGAAAGATACACTTAGTAATTTCAAAAGTTCTTGAATATCTATCAAGAGTATAGAACAGAGTTTTTCAATTGGTATGCCATGAAGGTTTGGATCAGGCATGTGGCCGGACCCATGATACTGTGCGGCCCGCAAACATTTTGATGAACCAACACACAATTTGGCTTAATCCATCTTTTTATAAACGTTCTAGTAATACAACATTAGAGATTAAAGCAATTGAAAATTGGTCACTAGATCTAAAAAGTGAGGTTGGTGTACAAAACTTTACACATTACTCACCAAAGATTATTTCCCAAAAAATGGTAAAATTTGCGCAACAAATATGTACAATACTTGACAGCAAACAAGTGTGTTTTGGCTCATGAAAAGTAACAAACACCCGGGTGATCACATTTACAGACACGCATTTGTGTTCTATTTTGAACGTGACTTCTACAAGATATCTAAAAACACTAACACACTTGATGCTAATATAAAGTTCCAAGTTTTTTGTAAGAAAATATAGGATCAGTATTAACATTTTATGTAATACTAATTTAATTTTCGTTATAATAAGGATTTTAAAGGTGGAAATTTTTCATTTAAGGTGGTGATAGATATTCAACTTTCTGAATCGCGGCCCCTTCATTATTTTAAATGTTCAATGTGGCCCTCATGGTCAAACGAGTTCGACACCCCTGGCTTAGATGGCGTGTCGTTGGATATTAAAAGAAGAGAAAAAAATGTTAAAAGATTTCGAGAAATTAAAATATTAAGTTTCTTTAATTACATTACTAACATTATTTGAAAAACAGCACAATTATTTTTTAAATTTCTGCCATCGAACTTTTAAACATAATCTTAATATGCCCCTACTCTTTTTTTTAATGATAAAATATTTTCTTCAAAAACTGTTGCTGTGACTCGACAGTTCTAGCCTTTTGTTCAGTGTTCCGTGGGTTGAAAATGGTTCAAAATCACTCACTTACAGGCATTTGGTGAGAATTTTTTTTAAATAAAATTTCTTAGTCGAATTAATTGATGACCACAATAGATATTCAAGAAATGCTGTGATTAGTATGTGTAGAAAATTAAACTAAGTGTGTCAACTGCATAAATATTTTATTTATTTTGGTTAAAAGTATTTTTTATTATAAAAACTACAAAAATACTGACCTCAGCTTGTGTTCCAAACCAGCCCCTAAGGGGAGTTCTAACGAGTACGGAATTGTTTTTATCTTTTTTTTTAGGTAACTTTTGTATGTTCTTACATATTGCTGGTAAACATTATTTAACATTTTAATGTTATTAAAACAATATTAACACATTTAAAGAGCCGAAGAATATAGTAAAAGAGAGAACACCTTTATTTTCTTATGTTTTTGTTTTTTAAATAGCGAATTATTTTCAAAGAGAATACAATTTCACGCTTCATCAGTGGTTATTTTCAGCTGTGTAGATGAACTATTTGTTTTTATATGGATTGTTTATTGAGGTTAATAACTTGTAATATTTATATCTCTTTTACCCCATATAAATGTCAATAATCTTCAAGCGTGTTAGAACTAATGTGTGGTGTGCGTGTTCCATGTTCTAGGTTTTTTGGAGGAGAGTGAAATATTGAACTCATGAATATTTGTCACAGTGACCGATAGCACATATAGATAAAAGTTTCGAGCCTCTTCTTTCAAATGTCGTGATAGTTCAGGTAAATTAATAATGAACTTTTTTGTACTATTTGCACGCTCTGGTGCCAGTAGTCTATTTTTAAACACCAAGTTTTACTACCCGTTCAGGTTATACGCCTATGTACCAATTACACTAATGTATTAGGAATTAGAAAGGTTTAATATTGAGGAAATGTAACCGTAATTGCGTGGAGGGAGAGTGAAAACCTCCCTCATTGCAACAGACCGGGATCGAACTCCAATCTTCCCGTCTTTGGCAGTCTAGTCTAACATGAGAGTAAGGTGTTAGACCACGCGGCCACCGAAGCGGTTAGTTAACTATTGTCAATGACTTAAGGAAGAAGCAGTCAATGAAGAAATGGGGCTACCTCAAGAATTCTAAAAATTATATAAAAACACTTTTTGGTGTGATAGGAAATTGATTTTAATTTTGTTTGCGATACATAATTTGAATTTTGAGTAATTTGACAGTTTTTTTATTGTTCTTTAGTGGAGACTGAAAAAAATCTTGGTAGATGTTATATAGGTGTCTCAACGTAATGTGCGTATTATTATTATTATTATTAGCACCGCGTCTTACTACCCGTTCGGGTTATACGCACTTACGCTAATGTGTAATGGTAGGGTGATTGTGAGATGAAATGGAGGACCTACAGTTTAACGTGGAATCCGAACCACGGTGGAGGCCTGGCATTCCTCACATTCACGAGTTGTGATTAATACACGTCTTGTCAGAGGTGAAGGGAGGGTTTGGCAATCAGATAAATCTGTGCCGGGACCGAGGATTGAGCCCCGGACCCCCAGCACAGAAGTCTGACACCTTACCCTTAGACCGCCAGGTCACCTATGTGCGTATTACCGGTGATGTAAGATTGATTTTATACCCGTTTTCACATGTCGTATTTTGCACTGACAGTCTAGGAGGTGAACTGTGGTACAAAATAGACGAATATATATATATGAGTGATTTCAAATATTTACGATGAACAGCGAGGGGAACAACTTTGTCAGCAAGGAGGCATACTGTACTGAAATGTCAGAGCTTAGCACTTATGGAACCACCTTAATCTTGAGGCCTGGAGTTTCGAGGTGTACCGAAATGGACAGTAATTAGCTGGCTTCGGGAAGCCTGGTAAAGGTGTAATAAAGCTCAGGTTTGCTGGTGACCTGTCCAGGGGTTACTTTGATGTGTACCAGACAATTGAGCTACCATCTTTCCCCCAGTTTATTTCGAAGAAACGAGGTAGCAAAAAGTGCCGCACCAGGGTAAAAATGCAATAATAAAGAAACAAATATCTTAAGATCCTGATAAATACGCTTAAAACAATCCGGAGTGTCATTGTGCTGCTGTTGCTGCATATTCCCAAAATAATCTGAAGTTCATTGAGCTGCTGTTGCTGAATATTCCCAAAAGAATCCGGAGGTTCATTGAGCCTCTGTTTCTGCAAAAGAATCCGGAGGTTCATTGAGCCTCTGTTGCTGAATATTCCCAAAAGAATCCGGAGGTTCATTGAGCTGCTGTTGCTGCACATTCCCAAAAGCATCCAGAGATTAATTTTAGCGGCTGTTGCTGCATATTCCCAAAAGCACCTGGAGGATAATCGAACAGCAGTGGCGAGAAATGCTATTTCTCATAAAAGAGACAGCAATGCAAGAATGTTCTTAGTGTCTAAGAAAATAAACTCCGCTTTCTGTTACAACCCAGACCCCAGACCTCAGACGATGATGTTTTGTTGATAACATGAGGACGTAACAAGGCTAACTGATGATCAGATGATGGTTTACAAGAATGTAATTAAAAGCTTAAACGCCGTAGACGGCAGTGTTCTGTTCTTGGATGCCCCAGGAGATATAGAAAAAACATTCCTGACAAACCTGTTGCTAGCCAAAGTGAGAAGTATCAGGGGAATTTCAGAATTAGCTACATAATAAGCCCACATAACAAGTACTTGAAGAGAGTTTTTCATCCATTTTAATCATCGGTCCTCATGGTACAGCCACCCTATCCCCTGGCTACTGACCTAGAGGTCCCAAGTTCGATTCCCAGCTGGTATCGGGGAATTTTTCTCGGAGTGGAGTAATTGACCTATTAACCAGGTTTTGGGTAGTTAAACTTACGTTAGAACGACGATATTCATCGGCTTTACCTCGTCATATTAACTACCAGCATCCTCTTACACTATCGGGACATGGAAAGAGTCTCCATGAAAAGGATGTACGATTGTAGATTCGGAAGTCCCCTAGACAAAGGTACTTAAGTATTGGCTAATATTTCCGCAAACTGAGCTATAGGTTTATTTAGCTCAGACACGCCATTATTATTATCCAAATGTAACTATATTTATTTAATTTACTACCACTTTTTTCAAAATAAACTAAAATCATGTTCGTTTTATATATGCGCCAATCAGTCCTTGAACGTGAGGCTTAGCAGGAACTGAAAAATATTCATCTCTATTCATAAACACACTAACCAATGAATTGAAAGAAGTGGTTTAATAAGAAGTGTTCCTACCTTGGTGCGTTCTTCCCTGCATGTAGTCTTCTTTGCAGATGAACTTATTGTCATCCAGCACGTATAGCTCTTCCCCCGTGCTAAGTTGTTTGCGGCACACCATGCACGTGAAGCAGTTCAAGTGGAACACTTTGTCTCGTGCCTTGCGTACCAGATCACTCGGAGAGATGCCTTGGGCGCAACCCCCACACTTGGTGCCGTAGCGCCTGATAAAACCACAAAGGAAAAAAATAAAGAATGTCACCACCATCATCATTTTTTTTAAATGGCCTTGATAGCCAAATAACTTTCAAAGATAGTTAAGACATATTTACTGCCATATTTCCTTAAGGAAAAAAACAGTTAATTCATAGTAAAGATTAACCCATTTTCTGGTTTTTGGCACTGTGGATACTATCAGAAGCTCCACAAGTAGCATTCAAGACTATCCAAACCTTTGAACAAAAAAATATTAATGTTTTCAAATCTCTCATTTAGTAGTTTATTTTTGGGAAGTTGCCAAATCTGCTCTCATTTTCATCAAATTGTAACCAAAATAACAGATTATATTAAATATAATCTGTTTTAATTTTAACGGATCACTTAATGAAAGAAAAAAATTGGGGATCACTGCCTGGGGCATACCATCACCTGGGAAGATATTTTAAACAAGTTTTGTGCTTTATGGTCTGAAAATCAAGAACTCATAGCATAGCATAATCATAATGATCTTGTATATTTTGATCTTAGGGTCGTACCTATAAAATAAAATAGTACACGTTGCAACCAGCAACCACCTCAAACACTTGAACACAAAAGCTTTAGACTAAAGAGAAAAGTTTTAATTTTTATATTTCTGATAGTATAATATCTTAGGAGAATATGCCAAAAGCACTAAAATGAACAAACTTAAGAAAATAAAAGTAAACCCAGATGAGATACTCGTTTAGAAAGAGTAATGCTACCGTTTCACATATAAGCTCCTATAATTTAGTAATATTTTCAAATCCAACTTACAATTACAACAGTGCACTTAAACCTAAACTGTGGCCATATTAAATTAAATCAGACTACACATACCAACCAACATAACACAATAATTAATGAAATTAATTTAAATTTCAAAGCTAACCTAAATAATAATATTCATAATATAATATCCTAACGAACTGCACTTCAAAATATTAATGAATTTTCATGAAAAGTATATACAGCGTGCTTTGAAAGATAATCAGAATAGTCTCTTTATTTTAAATGTCTATATACCGCAGCCTTAAAATAGAGCGGATGAATATTTGACCTAATTTCTTAGAATTTGACATTTATAAAAATAATGTTAAGAACTATACTGTGTTAATTAATTTGTCCTCACTATGCAAAAATTTTTAATGTAAGATATTGAAAAAATGAATTGTTATTTGGCTCATTATTGTTTCCTTAATTCAAAATATACCATTTTAATAAGATATTTTATTTACTATCGTCACGAGTACATTCCCACTGAAATTATTATTATCATCATCATCTGCGTTTTACCGCCCGTTTGGACAATACGATCTGAAGAATTCAAAACTCAAAACATCAAACAATCAAATAAACCGTTAACAATTGAATGGTGGTTGGTTCAACATAAACCACAAGAGTACGCTGACCTAGGTATCGACCATATTCCCACGACCACTCTAATGCACCAAACATACGTGAGAGGTTAGAGGCGCGTCTTGTTGTACGCTACCAAGCGTAGGCTATTCGTTGATATTGCATGTTAAAAAAAAGTACAATCCATATAATAGTAAGTTTAAACGTGCATATTTATTGTGAAATAGAAATAATTAAAACTTAATACAAAGCAATAATTGATGAACTTATTTTTAGGTGCATCACTAGGGTTAGGGATCCATTACCTTAGCTGAGTTGATAGCGTGTCTGTCTATTGAGCAAAGGGTCCCGGGTTCAATTCCCAGCATGGCCGAAAATTCATCATTGGTGAAATATGTGTTTGCCCTTTCACAGTGATGAATTAACTTCTGGGACTCAGGGAATAGATAGCTAGTTGAGTGAAAACTATTGTGAATTAGCTCAGAAAGAATATGTTAAAAACTACATTTAAAACCACATATAGGAAATAAATCAGTGCACTCAAACGGTGTTTGAATCCCGACTTCCATGTCACAGTTTAAAGAGCAAAGATCAGCTCCCACTGCAGAACGGCACTGCCCCGCCCACCTATGTCGGGTTGCGCCTATGTACTAATTACACTAATAGGGTAAGGATGGGTATGGTTAAATTTAGAGTAAGTGTACCCTCATATGCGTGTAGAGAGAGAGTGGTAAACAATTTCGTAAAAACCACCCTCAATACACCTTACCAGGATCGAACCATGATCTCCCCGTCATCTGTTGTGAGAGTGACGCCTTATATCATGTGGCTACAGAAGAGGGTAATGTTTTATTCTCTCCACCTAACGTAGCGCCGCTACGGTGTGAGTGGTAACATATAAACACATGTAAGGAATATAAGTCCGACACCTTAGCTCAGTCAGTAGCGTGTTTGTCTAAGAAGGTAAGGTCCCGGATTTGATTCCCAGCATGGCCGAAAAATGTATCATTGATGAAATGTGGGTTTAACCTTTCACAGTTATGAACTATCCGCCAGGGACTGGGTGTTATGTTTGTTCTAGATCTAAGTTAGTTTATAAGTATTGTGATGATATAATCATTCAGTTCAGAAAATGCACGTTAAACACCTCAAATAAATTAAAATAATGAGTTAAACTTGCGAGGGTTGTGCGGTGTCACGCTGCATTGGGCCCGGTCTTTTTATGGGTCCGTCCACACACACTAAGTCCGCGGGTCTGCACGGGTCTGAGGGTATTACACCGCGAACAACTGCATGCAAGCTGTGCAGCCTTTGCTATCTTACCTAAAAGTAGCTAACACAGTTATATTAGCTTTTATTGTATCTTTATTATCTGTAGAATCTAAAAACTAAGATTAATATTCCGTAAAATTCGACATTTCTTGATATTATGAAATACTATATAAATTGAAGGTGAATTGAAGCTTTGTAAGTATAAATATAACTTAGCAAATATCCTTGTTCGTTCATCACTAGCCGTTCGGGTTACATGCATAGTTTAATTTAATTGAATATCTTATCCGGTCACGTGGTGTAGTGGTTAGTGCACCTGGCTACGAGCCTAGGGGTCCCGGGCTAAGCTCCCGGATGGTACATTTGATATTTTTTTTCTTAAGAGGAATTATCCCAACGATCACTAGGGGCTGGTATATTAGGCTCAAGTTAGGTATAAGAGCCCACACCTCCATATCCACTATCATCACATCATCTCATTGCGGGTACGTGTAGACAACCTTCATAGATGTACCACAGACAACGCTCTGTGCCACCAGAGAGGCAAATAATCTACCTCATACAGGCGACTTAAAGGAAAGTCATGTCCCTCCCAGTCAGTAATTCTATACCATAAAAAAATGAAATCTGAAATAGATATTTAACACGGCAATGGTATAAGTATTATTACAATTGCATCATTCAATCAATGTATTGAAAGTAGGAGTCACTGAAAATGATAGTGCCCGTAACGTCTCTGCACCGAGTCCTTGCCGCCGTTCTGTGTGGAGGCGTGGCGCGCCGCGGTGTGAGTGGTGACATTTGGATACACGTAAAGAATAAAACGTGCCACTGCGCTGCAGTAGAAGTCTAACTTAAGGCTAAAAACAGATGGAGTGGTCTACGTCGAGTATACGGTCGATTCGACGTGGCATTCTATATATTCAAATTGAAGAAAACACGTTATATTTGGCGTGCCGTAAAGCGGCACGATAGTCGAGTCGACACATGATTTCCCCATCGAACGACCGGCACAGCTAAATGAGTCGATACATCATTCTATACTCTCAAGTGTGACAATTCAGACATAACAAAGCAATTGCTCAGACGTAGCGGCTGCTCACGGTGAGGCAAGAAAAAGTTAAGTAAAAAGTCACATGACAAGCACATTGAAAAGGTAAAATAAACTTAAATAATGAAACGAAACAAAAAATGTTTAAGAAAACATACCGATGAAGAAAGGACACAATACAACTATGAGGAATTAAAAGGACTTCGTTAAAACAATTCAGAGTAAACGTCGATTGAGAAATCCACATAAAACTTGATAAAGGAAAATGATAGTGGATGGTTGGATGTACAGATAAAGCATCTGTGAAAGGCACACTCACCCTTTTATTTTTATTTTAATAAAGAAAAACAGTAGAAATTATTAAACAAACAAATACTTGAGTTCGTTGTGGGCGAAAAATTAAGATTTTTTAACACACAGATCTTAAAATTTGTTTCGGCTAGGCTATATAAAATCAAGTTTGGTTTAATTATGTTAGATCAAGGATCTCAAATAAAGTAAAAGTAAATATTAGTAGTACATTGGTTTATAATCTTATTCTTTTATGACAAAATTTTGGCCTTACTTGTACACATTTTCTGTTGATATTGAATTCAAATTTATATCTATTTAACTTTTGGTAGGAAAGCCTTAACACAAGAGTTTCAAAATTTAAAAATCTCCTATTTACACACAAACATCATAAATAAAATGTGTTTCCAAAAATTTGAGGTATTCCTGATCAAGTAGGCCTAATTTGAACAGCACTAAAAATATCATGGAAATAGTCATGAAAACGTAATTGAAATCTACTGATACCTAATTATTTATAACATTTTATCAATATAATCTTTCATAAACGTCACATTTCTATAGGCTAGTAATATTCTGTTAGAAAAATATTATGTATATCTAGAAGAAGTGTGTTTATGTGTAGAGATGTACTTTGATGTTTTTATTCAAGATTTTAAGCTACAAACAAGAAATTTAAACTTTTATATCTCTGTAGTAGTAGATCTTTAGTATCATAAATGAGTTAGGCTTAAAACGAATTAATAGGCCTATATTAATAGTCAACATTTTTATTCCACATAGATTTAAAATAATAATTGTAGTAAAGGTGCCTTCATGGCTGACTCTATATTCCCAAAGTTGTATTGTGATAAGTTGATTAGCTTAAAATTGTCCTTAGTTTGCCCTTAAAATAGTTCTAGAAATTTAGGTTATTTTGCCCTTAGAAATAGTTCTATAAATTAAGGTTATGTCAAGATAAACCATTACTACTGATACAGTAAGTACCCTACTAAGATAATTACCCATGTATGTTCTTTCAGTTGATAGTAAAAGACTTGAATTTTTTTTTCCAGAGATTCACATCTCGTTTCATTTTAATAAATATCTTTTGCTTTCAATGCATTATTGGATGTACCAAAACATTATGTCACATGAAATTAATGTTGTGAATAATTAATTAGTACGTGGCTTGTGGAATATAAAAATAAATATTAAAAGTAAAAAGCACCACACCATATTTGTGTTTTATATATGAATGTGGACCCTCCCTTTAAGGGGTCCAGCCATTTTAAGGGGGTATCCAGACATTTTGACCTTCGGATCTACGCCCCTGTATAGTAAGAAACTTTAGAAAAAAAAAAGGAGTTACCATTAAACGTTTTGTGAAAACTAAGTAAATTTTGGCCTTAAAAAAGTTTGAAAATACAATTTGAATGCATCCATCATTTTAGAATCTTATTTCCACAAATGCATTCACTGTTGAATACAAAATCGTGGGGTGGTATGGGTTTAAGTGTTAACTCTAGGTTTTTGACAAAATTCATTAATAAACACATTTTGTGATTCTGTAGTAGAGGTTTTAATCATTTATATAATCAGATGAGTTTTCGAGATCAACCGGTGTGGCAATACTAATTTATGAAGAATAGTGTATTTGAGCCTAAGATCTCATTGCAGTTGTCATAATTTAAAGTCCTAAGGAATCTCAACATGAAGCTTAACAACTAACGAAGATATTGAAAGAAAAAACCATATAAAAACATGAAAGGATGTAGTACTTGCTTTAGGAAAGGATGTTTCTGGTTTCTCTGGATGGTAATGAATGAGTGAAGGGCCTATATATGCGCCGGTAATACAGTTGTTAGATGTTATCTGGCAAAGTCGAGCTCGCAAGAACTTGACGACAGTGATATATACGAATCTGCCGGAGACCAATTCAGTTAGGAATGTCCACATCTCATCTACGCTACATAACGCGTGCATCCCTTTTCCCCTTCCCCACAAACTCTCGTCGTCGAGTCTCAGTAATACATCTTTCCTGAGCTATTTTTAACAAAACTCATCAACATTTTGCTTCAAGCATTTGAAACCTTAACTTCACATTTTACCCCCCAAGTTTATTTCTTTTCTTCTTATATAAATTGGAAAGTACGTTTATGTTTTTCTGGCATGGTATCTTGTTATCTTGTGCGGTTGATCCAGTCTTCACACCTCCATGTCATATCGTGAAGGGAAACGTGGTGGTGAGGAAACATTTACAACTTTAACAGATTAGACCTACTGGTTTGTCTTTCCCAGTTGATTCTCATGAGCAATAAATATCGTGAGATACGCCCATGTGCTCTACAGAATTAACAACAATCTCCCCGTGGATTCTAAGGGCATATTACGCAGTCAGTGGTACGAATTAATCTCATGTGTTGACTCAAGAAGATTTTATTATGTCTCTATTTTTTTGTCACTGTCAAGTCAATCATATATAAACTCAAAAATTTTTTAATATGTTTTATCTATTTAAGTATTTTATAACCAGCTCTTAATATTAAGGTAATACAATTATTAATCGGATAATAAAATTTTAATTATAAAAATTTCAATTTAGTAGAGTGAAAGGGCTACTTCTGGCGCAATGTTTGAGGTGACGTTACCAAATCAAAACCCCTCCTGGTCAGGTGGTATTGCCTTATCCACTCCCCACCCAGTTAGACACTCCTTCTCCCTCTCCTTTAACTTACAGACAATAATAGTCAAGCCCCAGCCCCTCCCCCTAAAACTTACAGCCAATGAGCATCTGGTCCCTTTCAAGATGGTGGATTACAAAATTATGGATTCCCGATGGTGGATCCCTACCCCTTCTAAGCCTTACAGCTTATGACCGGATTTAGGATGGTGGATCCCCGTCCCCCTCCTAAAATTAAAGCAAAAACTATACACTTCAGTCTGTCAACTAGGAAGGAATGTTGAACGCACTGAACCCGACATTTTAAATTGTCAGCTTCAAAGTAAACACTTTTATTACATTATTATCTTGCTTCCATTTAAAATTGTAAGGCCTGCAGCTCTAAAAAATTACCCTGGTGCCATTTAATTTAACTAGCGCTAATAATTACCCTGGTGGCATGCAAATCAACAAGTGGTGTGTGTGGACTTAAGCAGATACATACTTGTTTGGCTAGTGGCTTTCCTATTTTTTAACTTGTAATAAGTGTAGCACTCCGTCCCCTGAACCCCACCACCCCTTGGAAGCCATTATTTTTGTTATACATTTTTCTTGTAATGCGTGTTGCAGCTCAACTCCTGACGTTGCCTTCTCGCCAGCATCCTCCTCCTCCAAAGCCCATCCAGAACCCTTAACAGAAATTTCCCTCCTCCAACATCTCCTAAGAGGTCACCTCCTTATCATTCTGCTACCCTAAAAGACAAATCCTTTGGCAACCTTCATTGTCCGCTCCCCAACCATTCTGCATCACCCCATTCCATACCCCTCAACCCCATCTTCCTGCTGACACGATTTTACCACACTAACTCACGGGAGAAGGGACCTATCCTATGCCTTGAAGAAAGGCATTATAAGCTCACCCTCTACTGAGGACGTCATATAAAGTGCAGATGTTTCCGAGGTAAACCCACCCGGACATATTCTTACAAGCCTCTAAAAAATATACTTCCACTATCTAGACCATCCTCTTTCCACCCTTTACCCCCTTCTTTAAAGTTAAACATTTAATTATCTAACTTATGAAAGTCACCAAACA
Organism: Timema bartmani; assembly: GCA_902151455.1. NCBI lineage: Eukaryota > Metazoa > Arthropoda > Insecta > Phasmatodea > Timematidae > Timema > Timema bartmani. The sequence continues at coordinate 240,050 of CABFWB010000015.1, read as the reverse complement.
TACATTTAATCATAGGTTATTGATCATACCATGCATCCTACATCAAATTAGCTTTCAATCATCATTTGGTAACTCAAACTAGCTCTATTGACCTTTAAGTTTACTTTATAAACGTCAATACCCTATCTTATTTGGAGAATTATATCACCCGAGGCCATGAACACTCACAAGTTTCATCCTTAATCTCTAATACTACATACTTCTATCATATTTGAAGGTTATGGATATATGTATTATAACTACCACCACATCTTCTGAAGAGCCTAATCCACGCCTTGGAACAGGTTCAGACAGGCACACATTAATCACTCTCATGTTGGGTAGCTACATAGTATAAAGCGTGCTGACCAACTTTGTCAGACTTTGAAAATGATCTCCTTTTAACATTGTACTTGCTAAACATCCAACTATCTGACACTTATTAGAGTTAAGATACATAAATGCATCCAGTGGTATTTATTAATTATATATTTATCAATACATCAAGTAATTTTATTCCAATTTTACGACATAGATCATTCATTGATATGACTTGCTCTCAAAAATGTTTGGACCCAACCTTTCCCAACCCAAACTAACCCAACCTTAGCCTTTCGATTTGACACAACTACAAAAGGAACATTCATCTAGGCATAATAGCATAAGTTCATATCCTGGTAGAGACGACATCTCCCCCAGAGCGATATCTGGTTCATAGCAGAACCCTTTCCAGGTCTCTACTCTAATATACAACCTTGATTCATGTATTAACATCATCCTAACCCTAAAGTTCATATCATCTTGCAAAGCTCAGCAACTTCCCATTCTGCTGATGAACATTCATTTATTGAGCATACTCGAATAAGACTTAGTAACATCACAAACCCAAATATACATTAATTCTTACAAGATAGATACATACACGTATGCAATACAAACAAGAATGCAATACTAACAAACATACAATACCTACACCAAATACATACAAAGCAATACATAAAGTACAAACAAGCGGAACTATCACACATACACACATATGCAGCAAACAAATATTAATATTTATTTCTACCCACTTATCTATACAAGACATAAGATACATACCGTATACACAATACATTCAATAACACCCTAAACTATAAAAACATTAATACACGTATAAATACAAATAAGAATACAAAACAAACAATCATAAAATACTTATATCAAATACATACAAAGTTGTATATAAAATACAGACCACCAATAATTAATAACAAATACTATCATACGTATTGCACATATATAGCATAATAAAATTAATACTTTCTCCTGTAGATCAATCCATACAGGGCATACAATATATATATGTCATATTTCAAATACAAAAGAACACCACAATCATACATATTCTAAAATACATACATTAATACAGAAAACATACATACATGTATACAATACATACAAGAATACAATCCAGACATGCAATACATACATCAAATACTTACATAGCAATCCATAAAATACAAACTATCAATACAATATTACACATACACACATACATGGCCTACAATCATTAGAGCTTCCAATATTACAAAGCATAAAATACATACATACAAACCTGAATCGGTAGCTGCATGGTCTAAGGCGTCATTCTCATGCTAAATTAGACTGTCGATGACAAGGAAATCGGGATTCGAATGTGCTGAGCAAATGCCTATTTGCTCGCACAAGGGAATCGATCTCATCGTGTGTTACATATTTTCATAGATCGATTGGCTTTCTGAGTGAAGTTATCGGGGTCGATTCCTGACCAAGATAATGTGACTCAATCTCTACTCTCTACGCATGTGCACCCCCCCCCCCC